>CADDIJ020001450.1:0-91753 GCA_902809745.2 Tetradesmus lagerheimii | reverse complement strand
GAGAGGCTGGCTACGCAAGGTGTGCACGCAGCTGTCTTGTACTTGGGTTGTTTTAGGGTAAAAATTGCTGCGGAAAGTGTGTGTAGTGTTTTTTACGGGTCATGTCTGCGCTCCTCAGCAGCAGCCCAGGTGGAGCTGGGGGCACTGGAGAACATCCGCTGCCCTGAACCGGGCTGCAGGCGGCCGCTGGCACCGTACGTGGTGAAAGAGCTGCTGGGAGAGGCTGGCTACGCAAGGTGTGCACGCAGCTGTCTTGTACTTGGGTTGTTTTAGGGTAAAAATTGCTGCGGAAAGTGTGTGTAGTGTTTTTTACGGGTCATGTCTGCGCTCCTCAGCAGCAGCCCAGGTGGAGCTGGGGGCACTGGAGAACATCCGCTGCCCTGAACCGGGCTGCAGGCGGCCGCTGGCACCGTACGTGGTGAAAGAGCTGCTGGGAGAGGCTGGCTACGCAAGGTGTGCACGCAGCTGTCTTGTACTTGGGTTGTTTTAGGGTAAAAATTGCTGCGGAAAGTGTGTGTAGTGTTTTTTACGGGTCATGTCTGCGCTCCTCAGCAGCAGCCCAGGTGGAGCTGGGGGCACTGGAGAACATGCGCTGCCCTGAGCCGGGCTGCAGGCGGCCACTGGCACCGTACGTGGTGAAAGAGCTGCTGGGGGAGGCTGGTTACGCAAGGTGTGCACGCAGCTGTCGTTTACTTGTGTTGTCTTGGTAGCAACTGCTGCGGAGTGTGTGAGGTGGTTTGTTTGGATGATTTTTGCGCTCCTCAGCAGCAGGTCAGGTGGAGCTGGGGGCCCTGGAGAACATCCGCTGCCCTGAACCGGGATGCAGGCTACCGCTGGCACCATACGTGGTCAAAGAGCAGCTGGGGGAGGCTGGCTACGCAAGGTGTGCACGCAGCTGTCTTGTACTTGTGCTGTCGTGGTTGTCGCGGTTGAGAATTGCTGCAGAGAGTGTGTGTAGTGCTTTGTATGGGTCATGTTTGTGCTCCTCAGCGGCAGCCCAGGTGGAGCTGGGGGCTCTGGAGAACATGCGCTGCCCTGAGCCAGGCTGCAGGCGGCCACTGGCACCATACGTGGTCAAAGAGCTGCTAGGGGAGGCTGGCTATGCAAGGTGCGTTTTAGAGGGGGTAGTGTAGCACATGTTGTGTCCTGCACCTGTTGTGTACCTGGTTCGGGCCCCAAAGTGCTGCATGCAAGTTGTGTGTGGTGTATTGGTGGGCCATGTGTTTGGCTCCTCAGCAGCAGTTTTGGAGCTGGTGTCGCTGGAGTACAGTACGCTGTTGTGCTCTTTAGTAATTGGCTGACAACCCTGCCGCTGCTGCTGCAGGTGGGAGGAGCTGCTGCTTCAGCGCACCCTGGACCGCATGGAGGTGAGGCGCAGTACAACAGCAGGACTGTGTACTGCCTGGATCGCTATTTAGGCAGCGGAACAGCAGTACATCAAATTGCCTGGATCATTTCTCTGGCAATAGAAAAGCAGTACAATATGCTGCTTGCATGAAGATGCAGAGCTTCAGACTGGTGCTTTAACGCTGTTATGTTTGCGTGGAACCGTCATCACTTGTATGTGCAACATGTTGCGTTCCTGCTTGAAGCAACAACATCCTCACTGCTGCTGCTGCTGCCGCTGCAGGATGTGGTGTACTGCCCGCGCTGTGAGACGGTGTGCATTGAGGACAAGGACCACTGCGCGCAGTGCGCCAAGTGCCTGTACGTGTTCTGCTCCTTCTGCCAGGACTCCTGGCACCCGGGCAGCGAGTGCCTGGACCCACATGAGGTGCGCCAGTGGCTGTTGGTTGTGCTGCAGGTCCTTTTGCAGCCCTGTTGATGCAGTAAAGTGTTGCAGCCTGGTGTTATAGCCTTTCCTTTCTTACGTACAGAATTGCAGCGTGATGTTACAGCCCGTTTCCATACAGTGCAGTGTTGCAGCATGATGCTCGTTTGCCAGGCACCCCGGCAGCGAATGCCTGGACCCACACGAGGTGCGGCAGAGTGTGGCTGCCTTGTTACAGCCCCTTGTTACAGCCCCTGTTGTGTGACAGCCCCTTTTGTGTTACAGCCCCAGTTCACTGTTGCATCATGATGTCTGCCAGCCAGGCAGTGAGTGTCTGGAAACCCAGCATGCGAGGCAGCATTCTCTGCTGTATGACGCAGCAAATAGTAGTAGTGGTTGCAGTGGTGGTTGGTGCAGCAAGTGCGTGGACCCACACGAGGTGTGTGCTGGCAGTGGTCTAATGGCTGGATGTTCGATTGGAGGGCGGGCGCGTTGCGTTGTGTCCGTCTGTCGTCCAAGTGGTGCTGCGCTGCTGGATCTGTAGCAGCAGCAGCGACGGCAGCAGCAGCAGCAGTTGCGTCATCTGCATCAGGTGCATGTGCTGATAACCTTTTGCGCGATGTAACATACACTCGGGCAAAGGTGGCTCACGGCACAAAAACTGCTTACACGTAATGTGGTGCTTTGCAACACAAGCCGACAACATCGTGTTTCCATTCACTGCTGTACCATGGATGCTGCTGCTGCCTCTTGCCTGCAGCGGCTGCGGGTGCTTGCTCGTGCTGCTGGGCCGGCAGCATCTTGTTACTACTCACTGCTGTGCCATGCATGCTGCTGTGTTGTAATGTAGCGGCTGCGGGTGCTTGAGCGGCGCAAGGGGGCCAGCGCAGCTGGCGACAGGAGGCACGAGATGGACCTTGTCAACCAGGTGTGCAAGCCAATATAAAGCATCATCAAACTGGTGTTGTACTCGGGCATGCATGGTTTGATTTCTCGTTTTGCAATGGGTCAGGCGGCACGAGATGGACTTGGTCAACCAGGTGCCACCCAGTGGGCAGGGGTTGGATGCCTAGAACCTGATAGCTACCCTTGGAGCTAATTCAACATCGAGCTAATTCAACATCGAAAGGAGAACGTGCTTCTCCTGGTCAAACCAGATAGGCAGGCAAACAGCAAATATCAAAATTCATCAAACTGGTGTTGTATCTGGGCATGTGGTCTGAGTGTATCAATACACGCATGCAGAGTTGCGAAGCAGCTGGTGGCATGCCAGGCGTCCTGCTGCACTGTTGCGCATCGAATTTTTTGGCTCTTGCCCTGTCCAATCAACTGTCACATTGTTATACTGCTTTTTGGTCTGCAGGCGATGAGCCTCAAGTACCTGACCAGCCACAGCCGCAAGTGCCCTGCCTGCGGCATGGCCACCATCAAGAACGAGGGCTGCAACAAGATGACGTGCGGCTACTGTAGGGCTGCATGGTGCTGGAAGTGCCAGCAGGCAAGTGTTGCGGCGGCAGGGGTACAGCACCAGTGATTTAGCTCCGGTCGGGACGAGTGAGGTGTATGGGGTCTTGCAGTGAATGGGTCAGTGTGGCGCAGCAACTTTGACCTCATAGCATGGTTGGTTCTGCACACTGCTTTGCATATGTGCGGTCTGCATGCCTTTTGATATCAGTCATAAATAGCAGCGGTTTTGACCACTGTGCTGCAGTATGTAGTGACCAAGAGTGCAGGGTGCACTCACACCAATGTGTCAACACCTATCAACCCTTCTGTGCACCCAATTCAAACGCATGCAGGTCATCAGCGGCTACGGCCACTTCCGCGAGTCGCGCTGCAACATGTTTGACCAGGAGGAGATCAACCGCTGGAACGCAATGATGATGTGGGGAGGGGAGCGCGCCCAGGAGGTGGAGATGGGCCAGGTCATGCTGCAGGTGCGGGGCACCAAGGTCACACACTAGTGTCAGTACAATACTGCAGTACTGTACTGTCGTTGTTGTTTGTGCTTACAAAAGGTATGCAGTGGTATCCGTGTTTCGAAGGTAATACGAGCCTTATGCTGTCTTTATCTGCGTTTCATTTTCACAACGTCCCTATCAGCGTGGTGCTGATTATGGGGGGCGGCGAGCGCGCGCAGGAGGTGGAGATGGGCCAGGTCGTGCTGCAGGTGCTGGGGGCTGGATTATAGCAGGGCACGTTGATAGTTTGTTGGCGATGCGTGTGGCAGGGGATGGTTTAGGGGGAAGGGCGCCCAGGAGGTGGAGATGGGCCAGGTCATGCTGCAGGTGCGGGGCAGCAGGCTGTTAAAGCCTACTGCTGTTGTTTGAATTGTGCTCGTATGGTGCTGCTGCTGTCCTTCTGGTATACCAGCATGCAAAGCACGTAAAGCATTGAGACTCTGTGACCAGCAAATGCGGCACTTTCTGCGCCAGGTTGATGGTTTCGGTGAGACCGCCAGCAGCAATTGTTTGGTGTTCCTGCAGTGTACAGTACATCATGCTCTTCAGGTGATCAGCTATTCGCTGTCTTATATGATCATCATAGTATCAACACTGCTGCAAACGTTTGCCATGTGTCATATTCCCTGCAGGTGCGCGGCAACGGGCCAGGCGTGCAGCTTTGCAGGTGCCCTGTGTGTGGGCAGGAGAATCTGAGGGAGGGCCGCAACAACCTCCTGCGCTGCTGGTCCTGCAACTGCCACTTCTGCTACAGCTGCCGCCAGTGGCTGCGCGGGCGCGTGGGGCAGCACTTTATTGGCAAGGACGCATGCAAGCAGCATGGCTGACAGATGTGCAGCAGGCCAGCGCTGGCCTGCTAGCAGGCAGGTGGTAGTGACACAGCAGCGGGGACACAGCACGCACGGGGAGTGGCGAACGCCGCTGTTGCAATGTTCAGGCCTGGTTCTTTGCACAGTTGCAATCATATGATGGGGTTGTCCTGGGTTCAGGGTGTTACGATTTGAACCGCGTCGCGGTAACTGTGTACTCAACAACGACCCATAGTGATGCTTGCCGTCTTTGAACAGCGCACTATGGGCGCTATTTTTGTCTTTCCTGGCTTGATGGAATGATCATTATCAGCACCATGTTGAGGGCGAAGGTTTCCAGCGCACGTAGGCTAGGAGCAGACGTGCATGCGCATGGCGAACCTGCAAACGATAACGATCCGGAGAACCAACAGCATGCAGCACGCCTGAAATGGTCGACGGCACCAGTTCCGCTGGACAGCAGCAGCAGGCACATCAGCAGCAGGCCACAAGCAGGTGCGCCTACCAGCAACACAAGGGCAGCAACATCAGCTCATCCGCCAGTCATCCACAGCAGGCCAACCAGCAAGGCACAGGCACTAGCTGCCTTCCACAGTGCTGTTGAGGGCGCATCAAGAGCGCGAGTAGGACTTCCACAGCAGCAGCAGGAGGGCCATGGCACTGACCCAAGCATCAATGCATCAAGCGGTGCTGCCGCTCCTGCACAGCCAGCAGACGCCACACAAGCACTTGAAAGTGCGCTTCGCGTGCAGCCCCAGCCCATACCAGGTGCAGCACAGACATACGGCAGGCAGCCACATGCAACAGCAGGCACAACTGCAGCAGCAGCAGCACCCACAGGCAGCCCAAGCCAGCTCCTGCAGCGCGCTGTGAAGGAGCTGCACAAGCTGCAGCAGCAGCTGCAACACCGCACACACACCTACCTCTACCAGATTGATGGGCTCCTGCAAGCAGCCCGAGATGCTGTGACAGCACTCAACACACAGATAGCAGCAGGTGCAGCTGCAGCAGGCAACCCCCTTTCAGCCCTTCTGAAACTCTGCCCACAGCGGCAACAGCAGCAGCAGGATGAGGGTGGCGTACAGGCTAGCGCTGCAGCACCACAAGCAGCAGAGGCACTGCATGGCATCTGCTGCACCATCTGGGTGAGTCAACTGGTATCGCTGTTGCAGTACGGCAGCTGCCATGCGCAGCATCTACCTCCCTGTGTGTTCTGCAGTGATTTTGGTACAGCAACATCAGGTTTTGTACACGGTCTCCTGCAGATACGTGCCTGGGGCTTTTCCTGCAAGTTTGAATGCTCTCCTGCAAGAGTGGATCTCATTTCCTGCCCTAACATTACTTGCAGGAAATCATCATGATTCTGCTGCTCAATCACCACCTGTCATCTTCTGTGCTCATGCAGCAGCATTTTATAGCAGTGCCCTGCAGGGTATGCTCTGCTGGCACTAGCACTGCAAGTACAAGAGTTCCTTTTCTGCTCTCCAAGCTCAGCGTATCTGCTGTTATGTTATCATCCTTCTGTTGCGCAGTCACCACCTGTCATCTTCTGTGCTCGTGCAGCAGCACTTCATAGCAGTGCCCTGCAGGGTATGCGCTGCTGCCATCAGCAAGTACAAGGGTTCATCTCCTGCTCTCCTAGCTCAGCGTCACTGCCGCTGATGTGTTACTTCTTGCAGGACGTCATCGCTCTTCTGCTGCGCAACCACCACACTGCCGAGCCCCAAAACATGCAGCAGCAGGCGCTGGGCTTCCACAAAGCAGCAAAGCCACTCTGGGAGGCATGTGAGACGCTGCAAGCTGCCACAGCAGCACCCACAGCAGCAGCAGCAGCGGGAGATGCAAGAGATGATGGTGATGCTGCTGCTGCAGGCATGCAGCTGACTGATGCTCTGCTGGACAGTTGGTGTGCACTTGCCCAGGTGAGGTGCTACGTCACAAACATGGTGTAACATGTTATGTGAGGTTTACTTAGCCACAACGCTAGTAGTTTCTGAACAAAGCGTGCTATCGTGTGTTCAGTCTGTTCACTTTTGCGCGTGTTATGCCCGTACTTCCTCAACTGCCGCAGGTTGCCAGCAGCTGGGCAGCTGTTGGCGAGGCAGGCGCCTCAGGCTGGTGCTACCTGCAGCTGCGCAAGCACCTGCCAGCTATCAGTGCAGCAGGCAGGGACGAGTGCATGGGGCTGGCGCTGCAGCAGCGGCTGCAGGCGCTGCAGTTTGGGGTGCTGCAGGGCAGCCTCTGCATGGCGGCACGGCAGGGACACCAGGTGGGTTGCTTTCAACTTGTTCTCAAAACGATTCAAACCTTGGTGGAGGTGTCAATAGCACAGTGCTGCAAGCAAAGAGAGCTGGAGTACAAGAGCGTGGTGCTGTGGTTAGCAAGGGTCGAAATGGGCCAGCCATTGGTGCAGCAGGCAGGGATGAGTGCGTGGGGCTGGCGCTGCAGCAGCGGCTGCAGGCGCTGCAGTTTGGCGTGCTGCAGGGCAGCCTCTGCATGGCGGCACGGCAGGGACACCAGGTGGGTTGCTTTTTGTGTTTATGGTGGTTCTGTGAAATCTCAGAACCTTGGTTGAGTTGCCGCAAGCCAGGAGAGCAAGAGTACCAAGAGCGTGGCGCTGCTTTGTGCAAGGGTTTGTATGGGCCAGCTTTTTAGTGCAGCAGGCAGGGACGAGTGCCTGGGGCTGCAGTTTGGGGTGCTGCAGGGCAGCCTCTGCGTGGCAGCACGGCAGGGACACCAGGTGGGTTACTTTCTTTAATAAATGGTGGTTCTGTGAAGTTTCAGAACCTTGGTTGAGGTGTCAACAGCTCAGTGCTGCAAGCAAGGAGAGCAGGAGCAGCAAGAGCGTGGTGCTGCGTTGTGCAAGAGTTATATGGGCCAGCAAGCCGTTAGAGCAGCAAGCGAGACGAGAACATGGGGCTGGCGCAGCAGCAGCTGCTGGTGGCACGGCAGAGACACCAAGTGAGGGTATGATATCAATGTCTTATGTTGCAATGTGTCCGCAAAGATTGATAAGCATATCTGACACATGCGGATGGATAGCTAAGATGCTAGCTTCTGCTGTGTGTTGTAGTGTCAATGCTGGTGCTTTTGTCTACTGCCTGCACAATGAGCACCTGCCGAGGTCAGCAATCCCTGAAAGGATGCCACTGGCCATGGAGGAACTGCTTGCCCCTTGAGTAACACCTGCTTCAACACCTGCTGCCACAGGCGCTGTGGGCCAACCTGTCCAGCATGCTGCAGCAGCTGCTGTCAGACACGCTGCTTGAAGCTGAGGAGGCCATCAGCATGAGCCTATCCATGGCAGGAGCACTGGCAGACCAAGCCAGCAGCAGCAGCAGCAATGTGACTAATGCGACTGAAGAATCAGGTGCTAAAGCAGAACCAGCAGCAGCGATTAGAGCTATGGCCAAAGGCACATCAACGGTCGCTGGTGCACACGGCAGTGCGTGCCAGCTGCTTGAGTTAGCTGCACAGCTCATGCAGTACTGCCGCCAGCAGGCACTGCACTTAGCGCAGCAGCAGGCACCAGCAGAGTCACCAAACACAGCAGCAGCAGCAGTAGAGCAGTCCCCTGTCGTGCAGCACATCGCAGGCGTGCAGCAGCAGGTGCTACTGCAGCTAGGCCAAGCATATCTGGCAAGCAAGCAGTATGCTAGGGTCCTTGAGTGTGTGACGACTCTGCAAGGCCTCTCGGTGGGCTGCAGTCCTGTTCCTGGCTTAGTGCAGCTGTCGATCCTGGCACTGATTGGTCAAAGGAAGCTGGTTGCAGCTGCAGCGCAGCTAGTGGCTTGGTTGAAGCAAGGTAGCCAGCTCGCAGCTGCAGCAGCTACTGCTACAGAGCTGGGACAGCAGGGACAGCAGCAGCAGCAGCAGTCGACGGAGGAGGCGTGCACTGTTGTAGATGCTCTCCTGCAAGCATTACATGAGCACGCCAGCAGCAGGGACACCAGCCGTGCTTCAGCAGCAGGAGCCTCAGGCCTTGCTGGAAGCAGCGCTGCTGCTGCTGCTGGCACTGGAGGTGTTGACGTGCAGCAGCTGGTGCAGCTGGTGGCTGATGCTGCTGCTGAGCGCTGCCAGGGGCAGCCTGGCGTTGCTGTAGCTGTGGTGCTGCGGCTGCTTGAGAATGAGGTGAGGGGCTGGTGCTGCTGTGCTTGTACTCAGTACATAGGCTGCAGCTGACTGCTGGAAACGTGGTGTTCGTGTACTCTGCCAGTCCAAGCAGTGATCGAGTGCGCAAGCGTTGAGTTTGTGGTGTGTCAGAGCAAATCACCCTGCAAGAGTTTGCAGCAGCAGTGGTATGTTGCAAATGTGTGTGAAGGCTGCGGCTGTGGTGCTGCGGCTGCTCGAGAATGAGGTGAGGCGCTGCTGCCGAGCATGGTGGTATGTTGCAGTTGCGCGTGCAGGATGTTGGTGTAGTGCCGCAGCTGCTGCATAACTTAGACAGGCGGTGCGGTGTATGGCGCTTCCTGCAGGCAGCTGGCTGTAAAGGCGTGCGCAATGCGCTGCTCTGCTCGATGTTTGCAGGATGCTGCTGCAGGAAGCACGCCGCCTGGACAGTCTGCTGCAAACCTTGCTGTGATATCATGTGCATGATTCTCATTCTTTGTGTCAACACTGGTATGTGCCATTTTGTCTTGTCTGCTGCTGTTTGGTTATTTGCAGGCCTGCAGCAGCGGTCACAGCAGCAGCCTGGAGCAGCTGGTGCTGCAGCTGCTGAGCATTGAGGAGGTCTCACAGCACGTGCTGCAGGTGATGACAGTGGTTGGATGCCGACTCTGGCTGCTTGAACGAGGGTGTGCTTCTGCATTGCCAGCGCTGTGAGAGGATACTCTGCTCACACACATGTCGTACATGACTGCATGCTTCAAGGAAACAATACAATGTTGCACCATCGGCAACCTGCGTGCTCAACCTGCATGTTTGCATGCGCATCCTTCGTGTTCAACAGCCCCACCTCACGTTCCTGCTCGTGCTTTCTACTCTGCATCCATACTGCCACAGCGGTCGGAAGACTGCCGCCGCTGCCACGCCCTGCTGCACCCCTGCACCCCTCCTCCTATGGTATCAGTGAACAGCCCCACTATCTGCCCGCGCTTCTCACTCTGCATCTGTTCTGACGCTCCTGCCCATGCTCTTTCCTCTGCATCCATTGCGCCACAGCGCCCAGCAGACTGCCGCCGCTGCCACGCCTTGCTGCACCCCTGCACCCCTCCTCCTATAGTGTCAGTAACTAGGCCGACTTTCCTGCCCATGCTCCTCACTCTGCATCCATTCTAAACCTCCTGCCCGTGCTTTACTGCTCTGCATCCATCCCCCACAGCGGCCGGAAGACTGCCGCCGCTGCCACGCGCTGCTGCACCAGCGCGGCCAGTCCCACTACGAGCGCCACGCCTTCTCACCAGCCATCAGCCTGCTCACACCAGCCGTTTTCTTCAGCACCAGCCTCACAGTGGGCAAATCTGCGCGGCTGCTGGCCATGAGCCTTGCAAAAGCGCAGCAGCCGCAGAGGGTGCTGCAGTACATTGGGCTTGCAGAGCAGCAGGAGGGGGGCAGCTCTGCACTGGGTTGCCTGATACGGCTGCAGGTGCAGCTAGCACAGCAGCAGCAGCAGCATGTGAAGCCGAGCTCAGGAAAGAAGTCGAGTGCGCCTGCAGTGGCAGCTGACACTGGCGACAGGGCAGCAGCGGCAGCAGCAGCAGCAGCAGATTGTATTGCAACTGTGGAGGCCTTGAGCAACTGCACTGACTTCAGCAGGACAACGATGCAGGTGCACAGCACATGTCGTAACAGCAACGCCGCAACATACCAATGTGTGGCTGTATTGCTTGTATCTGCGTGTTTTCTGGTGCCAGTGTGAAGTAGTTCGCAGCGGTACAGGCTGGTTGTGAAGTACGTGGCACCAATTTGTTGAATCTCCCCATATAGCATGCCGCAGCGCTACGCTCTGTTGATGAGCTACGACACTGCACCCCAGGCATTGGACACCCTTTTGTTTGGTAAACACTGACATCAGCTGACACCGCATTCGCTGTCGCTGCGTGTTGCCTTGCAGGCTGCCTTCTCCCTGTGCCTCCAAGCAGGCAACAGCTCAGCGGCATGGCACTTGCTCAAGTGCTGGAGCAACACAGCACCAGCAGCAAATAGCACTGATCCAGCAGCAGCAGCAGCAGGAGGGACGTCACATTCAGATCTGGAGCAAAGCAGCAGGCTGCTGCAGGCGCTATCACTCATGCACAACATCTATAAGCAAGAGCATGCGCCACCCAATGCAGCAGCAGCAGGGGCAGCAACAGCAGCAGGGGCAGAGCCAGGCATCCTGACAGCAAGGCTGACAGACCTTTGCAGCATCTGCTGCAGCTGCATCGCCCTCAGTACCGCGCCAGCACCAACAGATGCAAACCACCAGCAGCAGCAGCAGCGGTTTCAGCCATACAGCCACCAGCAGCTGCAGTGGCTAGCAGCGCTTGCACTGCGGCTAGGGGTGTCTGCAGCAGAAGCAGGGCTACATGAGCAGTGCCTAGACACGATGAAGGCTGCTGCTGCACTGTGCGGCAGCCTGCAGCAGCCAGCACATCTGCGCCACCTGCAGCACGCTATGTTAGACACAGCAAGCACAGCAGCATTGGAAACACCGCAAGATGAAGAACCTACAACGGCAGACATTCATCAAGCTGTGCCGCAGCTGTCAGTTGCAGCACACCTACAGCTGAGCCTCCGTTTGGCTGCTGCTGTAGCAGTAGCTGTGCCGCTGCTGCTGCGTGGCCATACGCGGCAGCAGGCGTCACACGGCCAGCAGCAGCAGTTGCTGCTGCAGCAGGCGAGGCAGCTGTTAGACGCTGGCTTGCTGCAGATGCAGCAACTCACAACTGCTGCTGCTACTGGATGCAACAGGGATGTGGGCAGTAAAACAGCAGCAAGCAGTGCTGAAGCAGCAGCTGGCCTTCAGCATCATCTCCTAAGGCTGGCCTTTGTAGTAGCATGCAGGAAACAGCAAGAGCCGGAAGCAAAGCGCGCCTTGCAGGCACTAGTTGAGCACCCGCACACCAGCACAGCGGACTTGCAAGCCGCAGCAGCAGAATGTTTGCAGCCGGGTGTGAAGTGGAGGAGGGAGAGCCTTGCCGCGCTCGCATACGGCTTCATGCTGCGACTCGCTGCTGCTGCTGATCCACCAGATGCTGCTGCTGCGCTAGCTGCGGCAGTTGGCATTATGGGGCTTGATGCACGGGTCTCGCATAGCGTGAGGGTGCGGGTGTGTAGTAAGGTGGCAGCAGTGCTACAAGATGCGCAGCAGCAGCAGCTGAGTCTTGCAAGCAGTGGTCAAGGTGGCAGTACCACCAGTGCAGCAGAGTCAGCAGCAGCAGCAGCAGCAGCGATGTGTGGATGGGACCATGCTGTTCATGGCAAACTGCAGTGGCTCATCAGTACGTGTTGGAACTCAGCAGTGACACATGCAAGCAACGGCAGCAGTGCTGCTGTCGCACAGCAGCATCTTGACTGTGCTGTACTGCTGGCAGAGCTGCAAGGCTGGCCCCAGCAGCAGCAGCAGCAGCAGGGGCATGGGCGGCAGCACTGGCTGCTGCAGTCCAAGCAGCTTGCAGCACTCAAGGCTCTGCTGCACAAGAGGCGATGCGTCAAGGCGGTTACGGCTGCAGGGGCGGATCGCAAGCCAATGCAAGATCAGCAGGCAGTGCAGAACAGCAATGATGGTGAAGCAACAGGCGCAGACGCTGCACTTGCAGGCACGGGTGATGAAGAGCACGGAGACACAGAGCAAGCAGCAGCGGCGGCGGCAGGGCAAGCAGCAGCAGCAGCAGCAGACACCGATCAAGCAGCAGCAGCAGAGGCAGCAGATGAGGCAGGGACAACAGAACAGACTGCAGCAGCAGCAGCAGAGGTAGAACCAGAATCAGCAGAGAAGGCCAGAACAACAGAACAGACTGCATCAGCAGCAGGTGTTGATACAGTCCTCAGTCAACAGCTAGAGCGGCTCACCAGGGAGCACAGCAGCCAGGCTGCGACCAGCCAGCATGTTGAGAGCTCACAGCAGCAGCAGCAGCAGGATGATCCAGAAGCAGCAGGACGTATAACAAAACAGCACAGCAGCCAGCAGCAGCACAGCCAGGTGCAGCAAGGTCCCAGTTTGACCGGGAATGCTACACCTGGCACCACAGCTGCTTCTCAACGCACATCCACTCAAATTCAGCAGAGCCCCCAACAGCACAGCACGCAGCAGCAGCAGCAGCAGCAGCAAGGCACTCAGATGCAGCAGAGCCCCCAACAGCACAGCACTCAGCAGCAGCAGCAGCAGAGTCCCCAGCAGCCAAGCACTCAGCAGCAGCAGCAGCATCAACACGCATCTCAAGGCGCAACCCCAGCAGATGCTGCGTCACCATGCGCCACAACTGTGTCCAGCCACCAGCAAGCAACACAGAACTGCAGCAGACAGCAGCAGCAGCAGCACGCACTTTCAGGCGCAACCCCAGCAGATGCTGCGTCACCATGGGCGCCACCATGCGCCAGCCCTGTGGCCAGCCACCAGCCAGTAGCACAGCACTGCAGCTCCCATGGCCAGGCTGACAGCGTGCAGGCTGAACCTTCCCCGGTAGGTGCTGCAGCTGCCTCAGCTGCACCAGCCAGCCAGCAGCAAAGTTTACAGCCGCACAACAGTCAGGCGTTGCAGCAGGCACTGGCACACGCCGTGCCGGTTTATGCTAAACCTTTCCTAGAAGATGCTGCAGCTGCCTCAGCTGCAACAGCCAGCCAGCAGCAAGTGTCACAGCCGCGCAGCAGTCAGGTGCTGCAGAAGGCACTGGCAGGCGCTGTCTCAGGTGATCCTGCAGCTGCAGCTTGGACCACTCAAGCTAGCCAGCAGCTAAACACTCAGCGCCCGCCTAGTCAGCTGCAGCAGCAGCAGTCACTGCGCGCGCTCGGCACAGAGCACAGCGCAGCTGCTGAGACGTCTGCCACAGCCAGCCAGCAACAACCAGCACTGTAGCACAGGACAGCAGCAGCAGCTGCTGACTGCACAGTCGGGCAGCTGTCACAAGACATCAGCGAGTTGCAGCATGAGACAGCTGCTGCTGACTTTGAAACAAGGCAGCCATCATCAGCACAGCACCAGAGCTCTCAGCAGCAGAGCTCCCAGAACCCGCAGCAGCAGCAGAGCTCTCAGCACCAGAGCTTGCAGCAGCAGCAGCAGCAGAGCTCTCAACACCAGAGCTTGCTGCAGCAGCAGCAGCATCAAGCTCTCAGCACCACAGCTTGCAGCAGCAGCAGCAGCAGAGCTCTCAACACCAGAGCTTGCTGCAGCAGCAGCAGCATCAAGCTCTCAGCACCAGAGCTTGCAGCAGCAGCAGCAGCAGAGCTCTCAACACCAGAGCTTGCTGCAGCAGCAGCAGCATCAAGCTCTCAGCACCACAGCTTGCAGCAGCAGCAGCAGCAGAGCTCTCAGCAGCAGAGCTTGCTGCTGCAGCAGCAGCAGAGCTCTCAACACCAGAGCTTGCTGCAGCAGCAGCAACAGCAGCAGCAGCAGCAGCAGAGCTCTCAACGCAAGAGCTTGCGACAGCAGCAGCAGCAGCAGAGCTCTCAACGCAAGAGCTTGCGACAGCAGCAGCAGCAGCAGAGCTCTCAACACCAGAGCTTGCGACAGCAGCAGCAGAGCTCTCAGCACCAGAGCTTGCAGCACCAGAGCTTGCAGCGCCGCAGCTCTCAACACCAGAGCTTTCAGCAGCAGCAGCAGCAGCAGAGCTCACAGCAGCTCAACAGCCCACTGCTGCAGCAGTCGCGGGAAGCTGTCAGCAGCTTGGATCCAGAGCACGTCACAGCTACATGTACACCACCAAGCAGATGCAACAGCATTGAGGCAGGCACAAGCGATCACATGCAAGATGTGGTACCCAGCACGCCAGAGTCTCCTCACGATGCTGCAGATAAATGCAGCTCGGCTCAAACAGGCACACAGCTACCAGAGCAGCAGGTGTAGCAGGAGGGAGACGCGGACGCACTAGACAAGCAGCAGAGAGGAGGGAGCCTCAAGCAAGACAGCCAGCAGCAGCAGAAGCGGCAGCAGCCGGCACGGCAGCAGCAGCAGCAGCAGAGAAGAGATGAAACTTGCAGCAAGGAGCAGCAAATCCAGGAGGGCAGCCAGCTTGCAAGCCAACAGCCAAGCACACAACTTCCACAGCATCAGCAGGCGGAGCTGCGCACCATGGAGAGTCAGGTGCAGCTGCCGGTACAGCAGCAGCAAGAGGAGGGCAAGGATGAGTCGTGCAGTAATACGCAACAGGTGCAGGCGGGCAGCCAGCCGGCAAAGCAGAAGCCAATGGAGCAGCCCCCGCAGCCAGAACAGCAGGCAGAGCTGCGCAGCAAGACGCAGCAGGTACATCTGCTGGTACAGCAGCAGCAGCAGCAGCAAGAGGAGGGCAAGGATGAGTTCTGCAACAAGATGCAACAGGTGCAGGCGGGCAGCCAGCCATCAAACCAGAAGCCAGAGGAACAGCCCACGCAGCCAGAACAGCAGGCAGAGCTGCGCAGCAAGAAGCAGCAGGTACAGGAGGGCAGTCAGATGGCAAGCTGCCAGCTGCATGGACCCTCAAAATCCACCAGCAGCAGCAGCAGGCACAGCTGGGAGAGGTGCAGGGTGAGGATGGCAACAGTGTGATGCAGGTGGATGCCAGCTGCCAGCCGCCATGCTGCAGTCCTCACTCTTCTGCAGACCAGGCTACTGAGGTCCAGCAAGTTGCTGCTGCAGCAGGCGAGCACAGCCAGCCTACAGCAGTGGGGTCTCAGCCTGGTGCACAGCGGCTGGATCATGATGGCCTGGCAGCTGTTGCAGCAGCCAGGACGGTCAGTAACGCAGAGCCTAGGTTGACAGCATCAGCAGAAGTGGCAGCAGGACAGGCAGCAGCTAGTGGTATGCCTGCAGCAGGAGCAAAATCTGCTGAAGAGCCAGCTTCAGTGCTGGAGGCACCAGCGGTGGCAGCAGCAAGCATTGCAGTGCCAGGCAGCCAGCGGTCACATGCTACAGCACCAGCAGCTGTGTCGTCTGCTGCAGGCGCTGCTGGCCTGGTTTGCAGTAGGGCAGGCGGTGACGAGACCAACGAAGGCACGACAGCGCTGATGGCAGCAGCAGCACATGCAGTAGCAAGTCAGGCTGATGCAGACTTGGAAGCACATGCTGTTGCTGGCAGCAGCGGGTTGACCACTCATGCAGGTGCCGATTTAGAAGCAGCTGCTGTTGCTGGTGATGTTGCTGCTGTACCACTGGCAGCTGTTTGCACAATCGCTAGTCAAGGCGCACTGCCAGCCAGCGGCAGTCAAGCCAGCCGGAGTGGAGGCGGGGTGCCCAGCCTTGACGGCATATCATCAAGCAGCAAACCCAGCAGTGCTGCTGCTGCTGCTGCCAGTGGCAGCAGTGCTGGTGGCGGCGGCCGCGGCACTTGCCAGCTGTTGCAGGGCACGCAGATGTTCTTTGCACCTAGCCAGCAGCTTGGTGAGCTGCTGCTGTCTGACGGCTCGCAAGATGGCCTTTGATGGTGCTGCCAGATCATGTAGAGCCTGAATTTGATGGTCATGCACCGCTTCCAGTAATGTTGTACCATCTTGGCGACGATTGCAGCAGTGGCCATAGCCGCAACGCGGTAGCCACCGCCATGACGTTGATGCCTATAGCATGTACGGCTTGTTTGGGCGCTTGATGGGCACACGATGCCATAGTAACTTTGCCACTGTGGTTGTCAACCGATATTGGCTGACTGCCAACTTGGCTGCCAGTGGCAGCAGACTGAGGCTTACATGCGCCTGCCTGCGCCCAGTGGGCGTCAGGGCTCGCCATTACAGTTGTCGATGTCGACCATCCAGTCAAAGGGCCGTGGTCATTGTCTATCACGTGCCTGTCGATTGACCTGCTGCAACAGGCAGGGAGGTATGTTTTGTGTTGGCATGTGCACATTGGCGGGGAGGTCAAGTCGAAACCCTATCGGCCGATAATTCAACCATGCGGTTGCCTATTACAGCTCAAACACTTTCGAGAATGGAGCCTTCGGCGCTTTACTTTGCTCCGTCGATGGGTGCGAGCCCCGTTGGGCGCTTACTGCCTGCGCCAGTAGGGTTTACGACATGCCAACAATCGATGTGTGTTGTTGTCTCGCTTTGTAGCGCCTTTTTTGTTTCTATATGAGTGTCACAACCAACAGGGGTAAGCTACAGACGCTGAAACGCATGATATGGTGAGCCAGTCCCACTGGTAATCAGGCCGGCCTGGATGACCTGCCTCAAAAGATGCGTCTTAAGACTACTTCTGCCCAAAGTAAATATTCAAGAAATATTATATACAATGAATCTCATTTCATTGCGTATCGAGCATGCCTTTTGACTGTTATTTGTTGATGTTCGCCCTGTCGCTGCAGGCAGTGAGGCAGTCGCCTATGGTCACACCAGACTATGCAAAGCAGCGCCTGATTCTGTTGGTATGTCCTAGTGTTGTGTACTGCAATAGCAACGTTTCTTGAGGGATTCTTGGCCTGTTCTATTCAAGCACAGTGCCCGCAAGCATTGTTAGCGCCTGCTCTGGCCATTGCCTTTAGCTGCGGATCTACTTTCACTTTTTGTCGTTCACGTCAACCTGCGCGGCTCAGCTCACGCGATGGACCACCTGAACCTGCACGCTGCCGCTTTTGCGGACGCTTCTCCTGCTGCTCAGCACGCAGCTGCAGATGCCTCTTGCAGCAGCTGTGCATCGTTGTTGAAGCAGCCGGTGGCAGCACGTGCTGCCCAGCAGCAGACGCGCGCCTGCACCCCACAGCAGCTCCTGAAGCTCGAGCTGCTGCAGATCCTTGTAGACATGCGCAAGGCAAATCAAACGCCATCGGTGAGTGATCTGGGAGGACACGGCGTGCACCTTGATACTGAGCCCCGAATGTTTTGGCAGCAGCACAGCTACTGCTTTGATGCTACTACTGTGTTGCTACTGCTGTGGGCATGACTGCAGACACAGTGTCCACCACAGTGCCAATTCAACATGCACTTGACGTCCAGTCTGCTCAAAGGTGCTCCACCTGCTTACCTACCCCGCCTGCCTTTGCTTCTTTGAATGCTTCGTGCTTGCAGGAACAGCTCGCAGCGGCAATGGCCGAGACAGACAGCGTCCTGCAGAGCGGCCTGCGCGCTCTGGCGCTCGCCAGCCGCGTGCTCGCCAGCAACGGGCCCTCCTGGGTGGCTGACCGCGCCCTCACAGCTGCAGAGATCGCCATGGCTGCTGCAGTGCAGCGGCTGAGCCACATGAACGGCATGGCGCAGCAGCTGCGCACCGTAGCAGCAGCAGCACAGCAGACACGTGCTGACAGTGCTGCGCTGGAAGGCGTGCCTGCAGATGATGACGAAGATGATGAGCTGAAGGACACGAGCTGCAGCATCCTGCGAGAGCTTGGTAGGGCAGCAGCGTAAGGCGGCCGCAGCGCCCGTCTTCCGTGGACAGGGCCGCTGCTCCCAGCGGATGGCACTACGCTGGCCCGCTAAGGCGTCTGCTAAGCTGTGTCCTGCAATATGGCTGCATGCTGGCGCCGCTGGTGGGGCCTGTGCAGCGTAGATTAGTGTTAGGGGTACAGCTGTGCTACCCAGCTTGACAATGGTGACATGGTGTCTTAATCTGAACCGACTGTTTGCCTGGGGTGTGCATGTGTGGAGCATCGTGTGAGGCATGGCACAGCTGCTGCCTTGAAGGACGCCAGCATATGCAGGCGTGCGGTGACGGGTCATTTGGCATTGTGTGTGCACTTGTTTTGCCGAACATCAACCGGCGGGGTATGTTTCAGGAGAAGCAGGGGGCCTGCTGTCTTCCTGCAAGTGCTGTCAGCGCTGTACTAGGTCTGTGGGTCACCTTGGCATGGTGCGAGCATGTGTTGAAGGGAGGGTGGCAGCATCTGCAGTTAATCACCAGCCACGTACTTGGTTCTGCTACAGCTTGGTGGCTGTATGACGATGCTTGAGTGCCGAATTGAAGGCTTGACGTGTGCGATGGAAGCTTTTGTGTGAGCCCTTTATGCCTGTGTGTTCACTGCTATTACGGAACAGCATTGTCTTCCACGTGTTGATTGAGAAGAAGTTCTCTGCGTTACAAATGCTGTGAGGCGCAGCACTGCATGCCAATGTTCACAAAGTGGGCATGGTGTTGTATCCCTCTGTGTTTAGGGCACCCTGAAAGTCGCTCAGGCACTTGTTACGTCACATGTCATGTCACACCTGAGTGCCATTGCGCGCCACACAGCATGGTATGAAAGCATCCTTGTTATGGGAGCAGCCTGTTCTGATAGAAATCTTAGCGTGCTTGGGCCCATGGGTTGAGAAAGTGTTGAAAGAGGTGTTGGAACCGTGGCGGCGTGTGGGGTGCTGCGGCACTGCTGCATTCTTGTGCAGCATCTAGTCGGGGGCATGGCTTTGTCGGCACACAGATGTATCTGCGAATAGCAGCGCCTGTCACCTCAACTAGTGGTGCCGACTTGCGCTGTATCGGTTTACAACAGCATTTGCGCTGGCATCTTACTATGCTTGTATGCTTTTGTTCTTGCTGAAATTTTCGAGTGATAGCCTTGGCTGCAGTTCCATGTGGTGCAGCTGCTGCTGCTGCTGCTGCATGAAAAAGAAAAGGGGTTACAGGGTGTGTTCAAACGCCCATGCCATGCTGCTGCATGCACATGCAAACATTGGCAGGTAGTTGCTGTTGCATATCTCGGGAGCACCCCGGTATGAGCACCTTGGCGTCAGGGCCCCCTTTTGGACCCCTCGCAACAGTTGCCTACCTTATGCTGGAATACAATCACGGGCTTTGAGGTTCGGCTGGCAGTGTAGCATGCTCGTTTCTGCACAACACTGCTCTTGTCAGGTGCTGGTGTGCTGTTTCCTGCAATTTCTTTCGAGGACTGCTATCACTGACCTGTTATGCAGTGTTCTGCTGCTGCATGTCACTGTATGCTGTGCAGTGCTGCCCATGACCTTTGTGCGGTAGGCTGTGGCGGCCTCCGCGCTTGTCAATGCTGCAGGCACTGGCAGCTCTGCGCATCATTGCATGATGTTGGAGTGCCAGCATTACGATCCGTTTAAGAAAGCATTTGCTGTGCGGCCTGTTGGACTGCACCTACTGCTGCGCGCCACGGTTGCTCCTATGCACGGCTTAGCCTATCATACTGTTTTCCACAGCATGCTTTGGGGATATGCCATCGCGTGCTATCAGTGGGCCTTCTGTTTTTTTCTGCACAAAACTGCCATCTGCCATTGGCTCTGTCTGATGGTGGTTTAGTTTGCTGTGTCACAGTGCCCTTCGTAAAAAATCGTAAAATCGTAAAAAAAAGAGGCAAATTGGTGTATCAAAATAGAGATTTTTTGCTGCAATACGGCGTGCTTAAAATGTTGCATGGACGTCTGTAGTCGTCACAATTTGATTAAACGGGTGCCCCTACTCGCCCCTAAGAAATGGTGAGAGGGGTCTGTTCTGGCTGTTTCAGCCCCACTGCTGTGCCTGATATGCATCATTGATTTTGTTTCGATGACTGCATGGCATGTGCGGCAGCTGCCGGTGTGTAATCGTGTGTATGTTGTGCACGCATGACGTGGCTGGCTGGCCGGTCTGTGCTGCATGCGCTGCATGGCGTTGGAATCACGTGTTTTGGGAGGCCCTGTTTTTTGTGCCTGTTTGAAAAGTGGAATGCACTTGTCCTGGTGCTGCTCACCCGTGTTGCTGCTCCCTGTGGTATCACCTAACCCGCATGCCCTTGTTAGCTTTGCCTCGTAGCTTTGCCTGTTTGCTCGGTTTGAGCTCTGTGGAGGTTGTGGCTGATCGGCAACGCGACCCGCTATTGAGACCTGGATATGTCGTGGTCATCAGTGACATATCCTATTGCTTGGTTTAACTGCCCTGCATGCGCAGGCGCTGTTACAAACCCCTCTGGTGCTTGGCAAGTGGCGGCTTGTATCCTTCTGCGATACTTTTGTGCCATGTGGCCAACATTACATACTTTTTTCTGCTCAGCATCCACGGCTGTGAAGACGAGACACAGCAAGCTGCGTCGAGTGTTCCACGCCGCAGTGTTTGTGTTGTTTGGCAAAGGCGCTGTGTGCAAGCGTCACGCCAACGGTATGTGAAACCATGGTGTGAAACGTAAGCCGCTGCCGCTGACAGCAATCACGCTGAGTGGGCATGCTGACGTCATCTATTGCAAGTTTGGAAGGTGGAAGCTGTCCTGCAGCTACGCATTTTCCTTGCACACAACGTTGGTGCGGTTGTATCGCCTCTTGTGGATGCTGATGCTGCCTCTGCCAGACAGTGCTGTTTGGTGGCGGATGCATCGACTGTGCTTGGACGCTCAGAGGCCAATCGTTGCATGTCATGCAAACAGGATTGAGTCGTCTGCTTACCGGCACGTAATGTCCTGCGTCGGTGTTCTGCTTTGCTGTAGCTGGCTTGTGCACGGCAAGCATGGTTATCACTTCACTTGTGTTACTCACTTGTGTTCGATGCGGGGTTTTGGGTGGTTGGTTTGCAGGCACCAGATGCTGAAATCTTTATCTTCGTGCCCGTGCTATGGCAGCAGTAGCAGATGTCAGGTGCTGCTGTGCGGCGGCCGACTGTGTCACCCGTGAGGCCCTTGACATCTGTTGCTGTGCACTGCTGAGATCGGGCGCCTAGGCGTCTTTACTTGCTGGAATTCGCACACATGACGTGCAGCAGTGTTGTGTTGCTGCGCGCAGTGTGTACTGCTGTAATCGGGCTGCAGAATCTGCGCTACTCATAGGCTGTGAGTCCTAGCATTGCTGAGTGTCAGCTGTGACAGCTTCTGCCAGCTGTGTTGGGTTGTTGACCACCAGGAAGCTTGACGGTTGCTGTGTTCAAAGGTCGCACTGTGTGCCACACAGTGCGACCGGGTGTGCTGGTGTGGCATTTTGGGAATAATCCGATCACACGCCACACGATGCGAACTACTGCGACAGGCTTGACAGCAGTAGTTCGCATCATGTGGCGTGTTGTGGCCAGTACAGGCCAATGGGCATGCATGATCCACCTCTTGCTACTATCTGAGTGTGTAACAAGCTTGTACGCTTACCATGCCATACCGGCACCCTCAGGGTGGCCTTTACTGCCAGAGAACCTACCCGGTAGGTTCGGAAACCCCGGCCGGGGTCGACAGAACCAAGCGGGTGCCACAAAGGGGCCCCTTGTGCCGCGAGGAGTCCCTCGGAATCCTGGAGTGGCTTTGCAACCCGATGGTCATCATCATCATCATGTTACCCATTAAGCCATAGCATCAACCCGATGGTGTCTTTCAAATACTGCAGTGCAGCATATCGAAGACAGCAGTGCTGCAGTGCATGCATGCAAGCCGGCAGCAACAGCTGCCCTATCCAGTGAGGCCCTCCGGGTTATCACTGGAGTCAGGCCGCCGCCTAAGCCACCGTGTGGTGCCAAGTCACAGCCTGTAGTACTGAGTGGCACTTCCAGTGGCAAGACAGCTGCGCTGGTCAGCATCTGTGACAGCCGCTGAGCAGATTCTGCTTGAAGACGACAGACGCAAGCTGCATGCGAGGGCTGAGCCACGATGAACAGCTAGCTGAGCCAACTGTGGCAGGCTCTCAGAGCCAACGGTTGGCAGCTTGAACAACTTTGGTTGTCAGTGCCATAGTGTGAGGTCTCATTATCAGACTCTGCACTGCAACGACACCATGATGTGAAAAGGTTGATAGGACAAACAGTTTACCATCAGAAGCAGCCTGCTCTTCATTATGCACCAGACCCAGCTTCACTTCTAGGTGGCCATGAAACACAGTAGCTGTGGCCAGGGTGCTACCGCAGGGTCCCGCCAACGTCCTCGGTCTCAGCCTCAACCGTCACAGCCTAAATAATCATCATCAAATTCCCCAATCAAGCCATAGCATCAACCGTCACAGCTTTGTGCCAGATGCGCAGCCCTCTCAATGCCGGCTTTTGTGCTTGTGCTTGCTGCGGTGGTGCTTTGCATGCTTGCTGCTTCGTTTCTGCTTCTTGTTGCGGCTCTTTTTGCTGTGCTTCTGCTGCTGCTTGCGTCGCTTGTGCTTTGACTCAGACCGCAGCACCTGTATCGCCTCTTTGATGTCTGCAACGTTGACACCCTTGGAAACCTTGGAGGGGCCGCCTGCAGCAGCAGCAGCAGATGGGTCAACACATCACTATAACGGACTTGCAGCATAAGAATGCAAGCATTTCACCAACGGCACAGCTCACACACAAGCATCGCACAATCGCCTCCCTGTATGCCTGGTGGTTTGCCCGCAAACTTTGCGGGAAGGGGGGGGCACACAGCTGGTGTCGCCAGACAGCAGTATCCCGCTTCCCATGGCAACTTCAAAAACCAAATCGAAGCCCTGGAAGAGCTGTTATTGGCAATTGCAACAAGAACGAACATATGTTGATTGCTTGGCAGCTGTACTGGCAGTCCAACGGCCACCTACCGTCATCAGAGCTTGAGGAACTCGAGCTGCGACTGCTGCTGGTGCTGCCACTCTTGGCTTCACTCCTGCTTCTGCTTCTGCTGGGGCTCCTGCTGTTGGTCGTCCTGCCTCTGCCTCTGTCTATGCTGCTGCCTCTGCCTCTGCCTCTGTCTATGCTGCTGCCCCTGCCTCTGCTTCTGCTTCTGCCCATGCTGCGACTTCTGCCCCTGCCTCTGCCCTTGTCTATGCTGCTACTCCTGCCTATGCCTTTGCCCTTGTCTACACTTCTACTCCTGCCCCTGCCTCTGGATATGCTTCTGCTCCTGCCTCTGCGCCTGCTCCTGGATCTGCTTCTACTTCTGCTGGCAGCTCTGTGCCGCTCATCTCGCTCCTGCAACAGCTCATGCTGCTGCTGCTGCTGCTGCTGCCTCCTATGTATATTAGCCCCGCGTGCTCTGTCACCACAGCCATGCAGCCCTGCCTCCTGCGAGTGCTGCTGCTGCTGCTGCTGCGGGTGTGCTGCTGGTCTTGCTCCTGCGACTTGCATGTGTTGCTTTGTAGCCTGCAGCACAAACATGCGTCGCTCACAGGCTCAGTGGACACCAATACATTGCCAGCATTCAGCAGGGGAGAGGGCAACGCAATGCAGAAGCATAGCTTGGCTGCTTGCGTGGCTGCTTGCTCATTGCATACGCCAACAAACACCCTGATCTGTGAGTTGCGAGCTGCACCAAGCACCGCCTGCCTGCAGGCGCTTTGCCACACTGCCACAATCAACTGGCAAGGGCCAAGCGACTAACTTGCGTTTCTGCTGCTGTTGGCACTGCCTGGGCGCCAAATGTTGGGCTCACTGACATACAGCAAGACGTTGCTGGCCACACAACTTCACCTGCAGGTACTTTGCTGCATTGGCGTTGCTGGGGTCGATTCGCAGCGCTGCTTTGAAGTCCTGCAGAGCTGCTTCAAACTGCCGCTGGTTGGCACGTGCAGCGCCCCGTGCAACGAATGCGTCACAGTTGCCGGGGTTGAGCGTCAGGGCTTTGTCATAACACTCCATGGCCTGTTGGTAGTCGCCTGCACAGCAGCAGCAGCAGCAGAGATGCAGCCATACCAAACGGTAGGATGCAACAGGGTAGGTGTGTTCGTAGATCCCTTTGCTATCAGGCACAAGAGCTAAGAGCCAAGCAGCAATGCCAGCAGTCTAGTCGTCTCACTGCTGCACCGGCACAACACAGAGCAAGACAGAACGTGGTTGTTGTTCTTGCAACTAACGTTACAGAGGAAGGGCAGCTGCGGTGGGGTTGTCCAAATGCGCATGTGCATTCCATGCATGCTTTCTGCAGACGTTGCGTATTGTCAATTCTGCAGCTGATGCCGTGTTCTAACACCTTGCTTTGAGGTGTCAACCCCAACACTCACCTTCCTTTGCAAACCCTACTCCTCGCCACACTGCTTCTTTTGACCAAGCATCATCTATCTGCTGCCGCACTGCTTTCAGCGCTGCGTCAGCACCTGCAGCATCAGGGAGCGCCCCTGCCGCTGCTTGAAGGCTTCCTGCAAGGCAGTCTGTGTACTGCGACAATCCCAACTGCTCAGCCATAGCTGCTACACAATGGTTGGATGCAAGCGCATGGTCTGTTTCAAGCTTGTTGATGAAACTGTCTGCTGCTGCTGTTGCTGCTGGTGGTGCTTCATGACTGTCTGTGTGACGGTGGTCATAGTGCTGTTGTAGCTGCTGTAGTGTTACATGGCCTAACGAGAAGCCCCAGGCAGTTGGGTCTGCTGCTTGGCAGGGTGCATCAGCCATGCTCTGCAGGAGGTGCTGCAAAGCCCTAGGAGGCTGCACCATGCTGCAGTACTGCTGCTCTTGTGCCACCAGACAGTGCCTTCAATGCTTCAGACACAGGCAGAACGCGCATGAGGGCCCTGCCGATATGCTTCTTTCAGGTACACCGTTGACAAACCGTTAACAAAGCGCGGGCTGTGCTGCCAGCACATATGCACACCACAGCAGGATGTTATTCATGCTGAACCACCTGGGTCTTTAGAGGTGTGTTGTCACCACCCCCTTCTTACACGCTTGACTGCAGTTTGCTGCACAGGTTCACACGAGGGGAATATGGCAATGAAATGGTTGTGGTCAGTGTTCTCTACGCCGAATAAGAGCATGATGGAGCACCACCACTTGAATGAACGACTCAGCGCGGTGCTGGATAGCGAGGGGACGGTCAACGCATCAGTAGATACAGCATGTGATGTGATCACCGAGACTGCGTTCAACGGTGAGACGTAGCAGATGACAGGCCTGGAGGCGGGCGTTGTGGGTCTGCTACCTCCCAGAGCCGCGTGTGGTGCATGCGATGCTGCAAACATCAATGCTTTCGTTTTCAAAAGTTGTAAGCTTGGACGTTGGCTGCCGTGCCTGCCGTGTCAGCGAACAGTTGCCCGTTTGCTGCTGCTGCAAGTGCTTGTCAAGCACGTGCTTTCGCAGTCACCTGCTGACGTGCCGCTGTCAGCAAACAACTGAGCAGTATGATCACCAGGCATTACACATATGCTGGCAGGCAGAGATGCCGTCTGCATTATGCTTACCCGATCATGCTGAACCACATCACCACTGCTGCCCTGCCCTGCAAACTTCAAACTGCAGAGGAGCACCAGCTACGGCTTAAAGCAGAGGCAGACGCACTAGACAAAGCAACACGGCTACAAGTCGCACAGGAGCAGCTAGCAGAATATGCCAGTGAGAAGTCGCAAGCTGCTGCAGCAGTCCTGCAGCATGCAGAGGCAGTAGAAGCAGCGCTAGCAGCACTAGCAGCCGCAGGCAGCAGCGGCAGCGGGCAGGTTAGTGGGGAGTTGCTGCAGCAGGTTGCTGCGCTGAAGCAGCAGCTAGCAGATGCAGCGCTGGAAGCGCAGGCGTTTTCTGAGCAGCAGCAGGCAGATGTGGAGCGGCTTAAGCGCTCCTCGCAGCAGGTGAGGACGGTGCCGTCGTGATTATTGCTGTAGGATCATGATTGTGATCGTAGGATCATCGTTGTGATGTTGTCAATCAGGCAGGCATGGCTGATGGACCTCGTTGTTTAGCAATGTGCATAGTGGTTCCCCCAGGTTCTTGGAACCCTTCTCGTTGTGATTCATTGCTTTCCTGCAGTTGCAGATGATGTCCGAGAATCCCTTTCTGTCCTGATTCAATCTGAACCCGGTGCTGATTCACTGGTGATCTTTCCTGCAGGCGCAGCTGATGGATGTTGATGGCGAGGTGGAGCACAAGCGGCTGCGTGATTCGCTGCTTTTCTGGAGGCTTAGCTGATGATTCAACAACCTCTTCCCTGCTGCCTCACCGCTTCACTGTGAACTTTCCTGCAGGCGCAGCTGATGGACGTGGATGGCGAGGTGGAGCACAAGCGGCTGCGCGATGACAGCGGCAGCAGCAGCGGCAGCGAAGATGAAGAGCAGCAAGCAGAGGTGAGCTGTCAGGCATTGCAGAAGTGCGGTGGCACTGACACCTGTTCACAGCAGCAGCAGCAGCAGCAGCTAGATGCATGCATGGGGCCAGCAGCGGCAGCGAAGATGGGGAGCAGCAAGCAGAGGTGAGCCCAGCATTGCAGCTGGCACCTCCTTACAGCAGCAGCAACAGCAGCGAGATGCATGCATGGGGACCAGGCAGCAGCAGCGGCAGCGGAGATGAGGAGCAGCAAGCAGAGGTGAGCCCAGCATTGCAGTTGGCACTTCCTTACAGCAGCAGCAGCAGCAGCAGCGGGATGCATGCATGAGGACCAGGCAGCAGCTGCCACATGATGGCAGCGCAGCGAATGAGGAGCATGTTGTAGTCTCATGTCAGGCCCTGACCATGTGTGTGTGCCGCCTAGGTGTCCCGTTTGCTTGTTACAGCATGTTTGCACAGTCGACAATGCTTGTTTGCTGCACCGCTCCTGCTGATTCATCGCTTGCAGGATGACCTAGGCAGCTCGCAGGAAGAGGGTGCAGCAGCAGCAGCAGACGGTAGCCAGCAGCAGCTGGACCCTGCACTAGCAGCAGCACTGCCTGTGGGGGCAGACGCTGCGCAGGTGCTGCCGCTGGCAGCTCGCAAGCTTGGCAGCAGCACCAGCCTCAGCAGCAGCGGCGCAAAGGCAGCAGCTGGCAGCAGCTTCAGGGAACGCTGCAAGTGAGTCATCATTACGCAGCTCGTTGAACAACAGAGTCATAACAGAATGAACAATTGCTTGAGCAGGAGCGATAGGCTCAGGCAACGCTGCATTTGGGGCAACCGGGGTTTTGGTTTTCTGATTGTGCGACTGTGCGGGTGCAGCAGCGGTGCGTTTCTGATCTCCGCAAAACTGCAGGAGCAAGCAGGGCCGTGCGCATGCAACCATGGCTGTGGAGGGGTAAACCAATGCCTGGCTCCATTCTGGTACATGCCGCTGCTGCAGCATTGTGACAAAGCTGCCTTTGTCTACCTTGAGCATGCTCTTGACGTATGCTGCTGCTGCTGCCTGCTGGTTCCGCTCAGGTACATTCCGCTGCTGCTGAAGCTGAAGAGCTTGAGGAGCGGCCTGCCAAAGTGTTGACATATGCTGCTGCTGCTGCTGTTGCTGCCACGCAGGTACATCCCGCTGCGTCTGAAGCGTGCCATAGCTGCATTTCTTAACTTCATGCTTTATACGTATGCTGCTTCTGCTGCTGGGCCACGCAGGTACATCCCGCTGCGTTTGAAGCTGAAGGAGCGGCGGCTGCTGCGGCTGCTGTTGACATATGCTGCTGCTGCTGCTGCTTGCCCGCAGGTACATCCCGCTGCGGTTGAAGCTTGAGGAGCGGCGGCTGCTGCGGCTGCTGGAGGCGGCACTCAACGTCAGCGAGTACACAGACAAGGTGCGATTATGTCGTCTTGAAGTAAGCGTAGGTGTATCGTAGTTGTGAAGTGCTGAAAATGCTGCACAGAGTGAGGCGACGGCAGAGTTGGCGGTTTGTTGCAGCTGCCGGCAGCTGCCGGCAGCGAAAGAGAGGCTGGGCATGTACACAGACGCGGTGAAGCAAGCAGTGGCAGCAGTCTTGATGGCAGTGCAGCGGTCGAACACCCGCCTGGGGCTACTGGCGCGTATGTTGCTGTCTGCGTGGCACCTTCTTACTTATGCAATACACCAGCGCCCCCCCCCCCCCGTTCCCCGCCATCGCGCCATCGCCAGCTGGTGTGGGTTTCCACAGCTTGTTGGTCAACAGTGCTGCTGCCTCTGCTGCCCTTTTGGTGCTCCCAGGTGGACATCCTGGCGTGGCGCAGCAAGACGAGCCGCATGCACACGCAGATAAAGGACTTCTGCGCCATCCTCAGCGGTAGGCCGACAGCAGATAAAGCGTGGTGGCAGACAGCAGCTGCAATACCTCAAAGATTGCACTGTGTGTGCTGCTGTGGTAAGCTGGCTGCACTCGAGCCCCAGTTGCTACGTGTTGCTGAAGGATTCTGGAGATGCTATGTGGCAACACCCATCTGTGCTGTGCTCGCTCAAGGCTTGGTGACGCACTTGCTTGATCTGCTGCTGCTGCTGCTGCAGGGCTTGTTGTGGCTCAGGACTACAAGCGGGGGCAGCAGCTGGTGGCAGACAGGGACTTTGAACAGGTGATTGGAACAGCCTCATGCATGCAGCAGCGGCACCAGCGGCAGCAGCACCCCCGTCCTCACATTCATTGCTGCCGCTGTGTGTGATCGCAACTTGCAAAGCAAGACTTCACCCAAACTTCTTGGGTCTCACGGCCGTCTCGTCTCGTTGCTGCACCACACTCCTGCTCAGAGTAACGCTTGTTTTGCTTAATTGTTGTCACATTTGTCTACCATGCAGAACGCAGACTTCTTCCAGGACGTGTTTGAGATTGGGCGTCGCTACAAGATCATGAACCCTGAGAAGATGCGCAGCGAGTTCGGCAAGCTGGTGTACATGTGAGCTGGACTGCGGCAGGGCACATAGGTTTTGGATTTATTTCCTCATTTGGATGCTGAATCATCCAGAGTACATGCACAGCGACTTCGGCAAGCTGGTGTACATGTGAGTCGAATTGCAGCACGGCACATGGGTTTTGGGTTCATATTCCAAGTTTTGCATTCTCCGGAGAAGATGCGCACTGTGTTCGGCACACTGGTGTACGTGTGAGTCTGGGGTTGAGCAGGGCACCTGGCAGCTGCACTGGCGGCAGCAAGTGCTTAGAGGTCGCATCTGTTGCTAGCAGGGCATCTGCTGCAGTTGCGTTCACCTGTCTTTAAGCAATGGCAGCGTGGTGTTGAAATGTGATGTTGTATTCTTGGGTCGTCTGCAATGGCATTTTCAGACAAAAAAAACCTGCGTGGGCTGGTTATTTGGATAGCACTGGTGCTGTCACTCACTGCAGGCTGACGCACGTAGTAGCTGCGTGCGGCCATCTCTGCAAAAACACACAGCTGAACTGCACTGAACTGCGGTACATGGTGGACAGCAGCGACCTGGCGGTTCAGGAGCTGCTGGGGTTCAGCTGCGTGCGACCACCTCTGCATACGCCTTGTCTTTGCTGCTCACCCCTTGTCTTTGCTGCATTACTGCATGCAGGCTGATGGACAGCAGCAACCTGGCGGTTCAGGAGCTGCTGGGGTTCAGCTGCGTGCGGCCTTGCGTACACACACTCCAATTTTGCCGGCTGAGCTGCGCTACAAACACTCTGAGGTGTTTTGTCTCAAGACAAGTTTCGCCTTGCCGCAGGCTGCTGCGTGTGACCACCTCCGCATACACACACAGCTGAACTGCACTGAACCGCATTACAAACACTCTGCCTTGCTGCAGGCTGATGGACAGCAGCGACCTGGCTGTTCAGGAGCTGCTGGGGCTCAGCTGCGTGTGACCATCTCTGCATACACACATACACACACACACACACAGCTGAACTGCGTTGAACTGTGCTGCTAACACTCTGTTCTGCATGCAGGCTGATGGACAGCAGCGACCTGGCGGTTCAGGAGCTGCTGGGGTTCAGCTGCGTGCGGCCGCTGCGCACTGTAGCCAGCTTCCTTGAGGAGCGGGGGCGCCTGGAGCTGCTGGACGACCCGCTGCTGGAGGTGTGTGTTTTGATGTAGCCTTTGCGTAGATTTGCCAACTGATTCAGTGTGTCGGTTTACTAGTATACCATTAGTAGTTCGCGGGTGGTCATCGATCAGCTGATCAGTGGCGTTTGGCCCACCTGGAGCTGCTAGACGGTCCACTGCACTCCTGGCGTGCCACATGCACCCGCTTCAATGCAATGTTTGATCAGGGGTCTCGCGCTCACGTTCTTCCCCATGTCTGTGTGCCTGCAGGCTGCCACTGCTGAGATCATGGCTGGCGAGCGGCCGCGTGTGCTGGTTGGCCAGGGGTGTTCTGCTGAAGTTCTTGATGCAATGCTGAATCAGGGGTTTGTTTGCTTCCGTCCATCCTCTTGTTTGTTTGGCTGCAGGCTGCCACTGCTGAGATCGTGGCTGGCGAGCGGCCGCGTGCGCTGGTGCAGCGGGACATCAAGCGCAAGGAGGGGGCACGGCAGACGCTGGCTCGCAAGTACAAGTGAGAGCAGGACACATCATGTGTCATACTGATTTGCGTGCCAGCTTGATGCGTTCTTCGCTCTGTGCTTGCATGTGGTGCGTCCGCCAGTCCCACTAGTCTGAATGAGGCTGAGACTTGTGGTCCATCCTAGGATTTGTTGGCTTCATCTAGTCATCTTGCTGGTGCTGTACATGTTTCCAACGCTGCTGGTTGCCTGTGCCCGCAGGCACGCTGGCCTGACTGAGGACGAGATCTCACATGCAAGTCTCACATGCAAGTCAAGTTACATAGTCGTGTGCTCCTTGTGTGCTCAGAGCGATGAGTTCTTTGTTTGTGGTGCCCGCAGGCACGCTGGCCTGACTGAGGAGGAGATCCTGTGGGCCATCTACTCCATCAGCGACAACAACAGCTACCTGCTCTTCAACAGGTGCGCAGTTGCGAGCACTAACTGCCACACAGGGGCATTTGATGCAAGTGTGGGCCTGTGTTCGCTGTCATATGCCTGCCTGCTGTGTTAGACAGGCAAGAACAGCTACCTGCTCTTCAATGCGCTCACCAATGTTACATGACTAGCTAGCTGCCACGAAGGGCCATGGAACAAGTGTAGGACTGTGTATGCTGTCATATGCCTGCCTGTTATGTAAGTGTGGCAGCAACAGTTACCTGCTCTTCAACAGGTGTGCAGCTCGCACTGCGAGCAGCAGCTGCCGCAGAGGGGCGTATGGTGCGAGTATAGGGTTGTGTTTACTGTCGTATGCCTGCCTGTTATGTCAAATGGCAGCAACAGTCACCTGCTCTTCAACAGGTATGCGCCGTTGCAGGCGCGCACCGGTTGAGAGCAGGTAGCTGTTGCTGCCATTTGACATAACAGGCAGGCATATGACAGTGAACACAGCCCTACAATTGCACTGCGAGCAGCACCTGTGTGGTTCAAGTGTAGGGCTGTGCAGGCTGCCTGCTTGTTATATGTAATGACAACAGCAGCTACCTGCTCTTCAACAGGTGCGAGCAGCAGCTGTCCAACGGGGCGTATGGTACATGTGTAGGGCTGTGATGCTGCCTGCCTGTCTTGGCACAAATGGCAACAACAGCTACCTGCTCTTCAGGAGATGCGCGCAGTAGCTGCTACTGGGCGATGGGTTGTTGGTACCGGGCGTGCATTCGTGCGGGCGTGGTTGCTCTAGTTCTGTGCGCATTGACTGCCCGCAGGGATCCCATTGGCCATGATCCAGTACTTCGCCACAGTCTGACAGTGACTGACACTATGGTAGTCGGGTTCAAGTGTTTGCTGTATGTAAGTTGTGCACGGTCTGCCCGCAGGGAGCCCATCGACCGCATGATCCAGTACTTTACAGCCACCTCTGAACCTGGCAATTGCTGATCTACACCATTGCAGCTGGTCTAAGGTGGCTGGCTTTTTATGTATTTTGCGCGTTGACTGCCCGCAGGGACCCCATTGACCGCATGATCCAGTACTTTACAGCCACCTCTGAACCTGGCAATTGCTGATCTACAACATTGCAGCTGGTCCAAGGTGGCTGGCTTTTTATGTCTTTTGTGCGTGGACTGGCTGCAGGGACCCCATTGACCGCATGATACAGTACTTCACGGGCCTGACAGTTGCTGTTCAACACCATTGCAGTTGGTCTAAGGTGGTTGTTTTTATGTCCTGTTGCGCATTTACTTTCTGCAGGGACCCCATTGACCGCATGATCCAGTACTTCGCAGCTACCTTCAGGCCTGACAGCTACGAGGAGGGGGCCAGCCTGGCCATCACGGGTGGGCGCGGCGGCGCACGCCTCACACACAGCCACGAGCGGTGAGCATCTTGTATGTGTGTAGATTTTGTTGGCAGATGCAATCTTCTTGGTCTACCATTTGTGACGTTCTTCTGTATCTGTTGGGTTTGTGCGCGCACGGATTTTACGGGTTTAAGCTGACAGATATGAGGAGGAGGCCAGCCTGGCCATCACAGGAGGCCGCGGCGGCGCACGCCTCGCACACAGCCACGAGTGGTGAGTATGTTGTGTTTGCGTGGTCTCAGGAAGTATGGCTTCCTTCGTTCGTATGTGTCACGTTGTTCTGTTTCTAATTGGTCATGAGCCGACAGGTTGTATGCGGTATGGGTCTCAGCGGACAGCTACGAGGAGGGAGCCAGCCTGGCTATCACGGGAGGACGCGGGGGCGAACGCCTCACACACAGCCACGAGCGGTGAGTATGTTGTGTGCGCGTGTTTCGTGGGAAGTGCAACCCCTTCTTCTGCTTTGTGTGCTTCTGGTTTGGTTTGTGATTTGGCGCAGTGTACGGGGTTTGGCTGACGATTATGAGGAGGGAGCCAGCCTGGCCATCGTGTAAGACCGCGGCCGCGCACGCCTCGCACACAGCCACGAGCGGTGAGTATGTTGTGTTTGCTTGGTTTTCTGGAAGTGTGGCTACCTTCGTTTCGTACGTGTCTCGGGGGAGTGTGGCTTTCTTCGTTTGGTACGTGTCACGTTGTTCTGTTTCTAGTCGGTCAAGAGCTGACAGGGTGTATGCGGTATGGGATTCAGCTGTCAGCTACTAGGAGGAAGCCAGCCTGGCCATCACAGGAGGGCGCGGCGGCGCACGCCTCACACACAGCCATGAGCGGTGAGCATGTTGTGTACGCGACGTTCTTCGAGAGTATTATTCGCCTTCTTCTACTACTTGTCGATCTGGTTGATGTGGCGGGCCCGTCCCCCAAGCCCTGGAGCTTCTGTATTGTCATTCTCGCACGCTCTTGGAACTCGCACATGGTGCTGGTTCACTCGTCTGAATGGTGTGTTTGTCCTCTTTTGTCGCCGCCCGCAGGCAGTACAATTACGTGCTGCAGAGCTGTTGCGTGAGATCAGCACTTTCAACATGTACATGCAGTTTAGGCGCCATGTGCCCTCTGTGTCGTCATTCTGGCGCTGTGTTGGGCTGTGAAGATGCTGCGCTATCACTCAATTCAATGACGTGTTTCGCCTGCTTTTTGTGCCCCCCCCCTTCGCAGGCAGTACAACTACGTGCTGCAGAGCCTCACGCTGTGGCGTGAGATCAGCAGCGACATGTTCAAGCTGTGGTACCTGGCAGAGCAGGACATGCTGCGGCAGGGCGCCAGCTACAGGCTGTGCGACACAGGCCAGGGGCTCAACCGCGTGCAGGTGCGTTTGTCAATTGGTTTGGTTTGGATTGTGATGCGGGCATGGTCTGCGGCGTCTTTGCTGTTGACAGGGACTGACTGTGTGCAGGTGCGTTGCTGTTGACAGGGACTGACCATGTGCAGGTGCGTTGCTGTTGACAGGGCCTGACCATGTGCAGGTGCGTTGCTGTTGACAGGGACTGACCATGTGCAGGTGCGTTGCTGTTGACAGGGACTGACCATGTGCAGGTGCGTTGCTGTTGACAGGGACTGACCATGTGCACGTGCGTTGCTGGCTGTGACTTTGATGTACGTGTGGCGTTGCTTTGGTTCAGGACATGCTGCTGCAGGGTGCCAGCTACAGGCTGTGCGACACAGGCCAGGGGCTCAACCGCGTGCAGGTGCGTTTGTCAATTTGTGTGGTTGTGCAAACAAATTGTGTAACGGGCAGGGTCCGCGGCGTCTTTGCTGTTGACAGGAATTGAATCGTGTGTTGCTGGCTGTGACTTTGATGTGCATGTGGTGTTGCTTTGGCCACGGATGCAACTGTGCGGTGCGCCAGCTACAGGCTGTGCGACACAGGCCAGGGGCTCAACCGCGTACAGGTGCGTTGGTGGTCGCAGGGTTGCTGCACTTGTGGTGTTGGTTGGGTCAGGATGCAACTGTGCGGTGCGACGGCTACAGGCTGGTGGTAGCAGGGTTGAGGTATCTGTGGTGTTGCTGTGGTCAAGGGTCGCAGATGTGCGGTGCGCCAGCTACAGGCTGTGAGACACAGGCCAGGGGCTCAACCGAGTGCAGGTGCGTTGCTGCCAATGATCGTGACGTTGATGAACTTGAGGTGTTGCTCTGGTTCAGGAGGCAACTGTGCGGTGCGCCGGCTGCATAGATATCAACATCTTAGCTCCCCTGATCATCCAGTGCACAGTAGCTGTCGCCTGCCAGGTGCCCAAGCGGTGTCTTCTGCCGTTTGCAGCCAGCTGTATATGTGTTTGCTGACTATCTGATGACACTGATGTGGTTCTGCAACGTACTTTGCTGTTGCAGGGCGCCCCTGCAGTTTCTCGCGCCATGGACGCCATCCTGCGTCGCTGCCAGCAGGCCATTGGCGGCTGGGTGGGCAGCATCAAGCATCAACAAGCAGTAGCTGCTGATGCATTTGCTGACCTCCTGGTGCTGTTTGGCTGTTGCAGGGCGCCCCTGCGGTGTCTCGCGCCATGGACGCCATCCTGCGTCGCTGCCAGCATGGTATTCAGGCGGCATACAGGCAGCATACAGCATAAAATAACACTGTCATTTCTGAAATCTTGAGCAGGGCGCCCCGGCTGTGTCTCGTGCCATGGACGCCATCCTGCGGCGCTGCCAGCAGGCCATCGGGGGCTGGGTGGGCAGCGGTGTCTGCCATTTGTGCTTGCTGACCATCTGTTTGTTTTTGCTGACTATCTGTTGTGGTTCTGTAACGTTCTGACTGTTGCAGGGCGCCCCTGCGGTGTCTCGCGCCATGGACAACATTTGTGGCGCTGCCAGCAGGCCATCGGTCACTGGGTGGGCAGCAGCGTCCTCTGCCATCTGTCGTTTATGTGTTTGCTGACCACCTGGTGCGGTTTGATTCTTGTGGCTGTTGCAGGGGCCCCGGCGGTGTCTCGCGCCATGGACGCCATCCTGCGGCGCTGCCAGCATTCAGGCAGCATCCGGCAACAACACTGTCATTGTTGACTTCTTCTGCACAACACTGTCATTGTTTTCTCATCCTGCAGGGCGCCCCAGCGGTGTCTCGCGCCATGGACGCCATCCTGCGTCGCTGCCAGCATGCCATTGGCGGCTGGGTGGGCAGCAGCGTGGTGCACCTGGGCGACCACAATGTGCCCAACGCGCTCTTCTTCCTCAACAAGTACACGCAGGTGGGCTGCTGTGTTCACACTGTGCCCAACGCATGGTTTTGCTCAATAACAAAACCATACAGGTAGCAACAGCTTGCAGTCCACAACGTGCTCTGCTTCCTCAACAAGTACACGCAGGTGCGCGCAGCTGCATTGCATGCTTGGTTTGTGGCTGCGTTGCGCGATGGCTGGGGGCATTCAGCATGCTCTCGGTGTGGTCCACAAGTTGCAATCCTGTGGTGCTGGTGCTGAAAGAGCTGCCGCAGCTAGGGCACCTGCACTGCTGCTCTAGCAACCTCGCGCCACACTCGTCACTGACACACTCTTACACACTGCCATGTCATGTGACATGTTATGTGACATGTTATGTAACAGGTGCCTCAGATCTTGAACCCTGTGGTGCTGGTGCTGGACGAGCTGCCGCGGCTAGGGCAGAACCCGCAGCTAGGCGCGTACATCTCAGCCGTGTTTGGCAGCATCGACAACGCGCGCAAGGCCATCCTGGTGGACTTCTGCAGACACGCCTTTGATGGCAGCGGCGCTGACGTGAGTAGCGCGGGACGTCCATGTGCTGAGGCTTTGCTGTTTGTTTGTTGCCTCTGGCAAACTAGTACTCTGCAATCGGCTGTGTCAGCTGCATTTGTGTGTCTTGTTACTGTTGGTGGTGTTGTGCGGTCGCCCCTGCTGCAGCATGTTGTTCATTCTGCCATCTTACCACGAGCATCTCAAGATCTTCAGCAGATTGCTGCGCCGTTCTTATTGCCCGCGCTGCTGCTGCTGCTGCTGCAGAACTTCTTTGATGCTGGCAGCTGCATTGACGGCCGCCTGACCAGCGCTTGGAACTGGTGCAGCAAGATAGAAAAGAAGGTGAGGGGTGGAGAGCAGCAAGCATGCTGCACAAAACGAATCATGCTCTGCTTCTGCTGGCCAGGACGTGATCATGTGTGGTGCCTGTGCATCCATACAGCAACTTGCACGGCGCGTGGCAGATAACGTTCTTCAGCAAAGATCACTCACTCATGTTGGGTCCTGTTGTGTTCTGCTGCGCGTGTGCAGTCCTACTACCCCATCTTCAGGCTGGCTGGCTTTGTGGGCTTTGACGGAGACTGGAAGTGAGGTAGAGCTATGTCACATGCACAGTTGATGCCACACTGGATGGTGGCAGCAGCAGCAGCGCACAGGCGTTCCTGGGTGCCGCAAGGAACAGCAGCTCCTTGTGACAGCAGCAGCATCCCTGCTGGTGTGCACAGCAGGTGTACCGCGGCTTTTGTGAGAGGCTGGCTGGCTTTGGGGGCTTTGACGGAGACTGGAAGTGAGAGAGAGCTATGTCAAAACACCAGCAACAGCAGCTGCAGCATCATCCCTGCTGGTGTGCACAGCAGGTGTGCTGCTGCTTGTGGGCTTTTACGGAGTCTGGAAGTGAGGTGGAGCTGCAATGGAGCAGGAACAGCAGCAACAGCAGGGATGGCGCACCAGCAGCAGGCGACTGGCTGGCTCTTAGGTTTCACAAGCACCAGCAGCTGATGTATGACAGCAGCTGCTGCACAGCAGCAGCAGCAGCACCAGCACCAGCATCCTTGCTTGTGTGCAGCACAGGTGTGCTGCTGCTGTGCAGAAGGACTTGCAGCTGCGTGAGCAGCAGCTGCAGCTCTTGGCAATAGCACTAAGGCCACTGTGTCACAATAACCATGCAAAGACTGTGGCAGCAGCAGCAGCAGCGGCATCTCTGCTGTTGCTGGAACGATGGCAGAGCAGCCAGGTGCTGCGCCATGGCAGGTAGCGTCATTCCTGAAGTGCTCTGCTGCAGCAGTTTTTGCTGCCAGCTGGCCAGTACTTGCATAGCTCTGCAACAGCAGGAGCTGCTTGCTCAACACATATACTAGTGCTGTAGTAGGGCTCCTGCAGCGAACTAGTGTGCTGTGTCTGTGCCAAGGGTAATGCGCGTGCTGTAGGGATGCCACTTCCTGCAGGATTGGTAGTGTGCACATTGCACGTGCATGGCACTGCTGGCAGGACTAACGACTAGTATCATCATGTTTCGTGCATGGTCTGCCTCAAGCTGGTGCTGCAGCTTGAAGATGCTATTACAGAAGTGATTGCGCAGGAAATAGGCGGTAGTGTGATTTTGCATGCTATGGCTAGATGATCGCAGCATGTGGCTTCAGATAGGGCTACGGATCACCAGGATGTGTTTGTACAGCGCTACTAGCGCCAGTAGCAATGTGTCAGGTGGTGTCATTTCGTCAGCTGTGCGCCAGATGGTGATGCACGCAGCAAATCACACAGCAAAATGGTGATGCCCATAGCAAATCTGGTGCCTGGGGCGCTGCAGATCTTGGCATGCGGCCACTGAGCATGTTTTAGTTGGCTTGTCAGGCTGTTTGTGTATGCAGCTTGATTGTTTGATGCAACTCGTTCATTAGGTAGGGTGTCCACTTGCTGTCTGCATTTGCTTCCAGCGCTAGCATGTCAGCACTAGCACCAGCGGCATGTCAGATTCAACTTGAATGTCTTAAATGATGTGGATGATTCTGATGTGGCTGCTCAGCAGTACGTAGCATACCGTAGATGTGGCGTTTTTGGTGCTTTTGTAGGCTTCCCCCTCATGCTTTCAAGTAGGCAGCGTGCAGACACGCGACTCATGGAGCTGCTGCTGGCTGTGTTGGCTGGTTCAGACCAGCAGATGCAACACACACATAACGCGGCTGCAGCATGGCGCCAGGTCAGCAGTGAGCACGTGCACATGCGGTGCGGCTGCAGCGTGGCATGGTTGGTTAGCACTTGTGGTGCGGCTGCAGTGTGGCGCCAGGTCCGCATTGAGCATGTGCACTTGTGGTGCGGCTGCAGTGTGGCGCCAGGTCAGCATTGAGTGTGTGGCCCAAATCCGCCTAGATCCGTTCTTTTTGCATGTGGTGCGGCTGCAGCATGGCATGGTTGGTGAGCATATGTGGGTGAGCATGCATGCTGGCCTTTTCAAAAGGCTCGGTGCAATCAAGCAGTGCAAGCAGCAGGCATGGCTATTATAGCTCCACGGCGGACATGCTGCTAGTGTAAGTGCCAAAAATCATGACGTGTGGCTGTGTAAAAACAACTCTTGTGAGCTTTGCTTGGCCACCGATGTTTATAGGCCCACCGCGTAGAGGTGGCTCACAACCGGGCCCAACAACAAATTCATGCATCGATTCAAGACCCTAACTCTTGCCAACAAGAAAACCAGCTGGGCCAACCACACCAACGGATAGCAGCAGCACACATTGTAACCAACAAAAAACAGCAGCACAGATGCAGACGCCCGCAGCAGATGCCCGCAGCATCATGGTCTGGCAGACACAGCCAGCTGCTGCAGCTGTACAGTAACATGTTAGAGCCTCTGTAAAGAACGTAGCCCCTGTGGACCGTTGCTCCTGGATGGGGATGTCACTTCCAGTTAGGAGGCCCAAGTGAGCACTGTCTTGCACCTGCAAACCAATATGATAGCCACCTAACTCCATGTGGGCGTCTAGAGCCGGAGCATCAAGCGTGAGGGGTAGGCCCGTGGCCTGCTGCTCCCCACACACTTCATGCTGATAGATAGACCTGCACCACTTCTGGCTTGGAGTAGAAAGCACTGCCTGGCACACAACCTGTTGGGCACAGCAGCATAACCTTGGCGCCAGCTGAGGCCTCTGTGGCCTGTTGCTCCTGGATGGGGATGTCACTTCGAGTTGGGAGGCCCAAGTGAGCACTGTCTTGCACCTGCGAACCAAGACAGTAGCCTGCTACCTCATGTGGGCGCCTAGAGCTGGAACATCAAGCGTGAGGGGTAGGCCCGTGGCCTGCTGCTCCCCACACACTTCATGCTGATAGATAGACCTGCACCACTTCTGGCTTGGAGTAGAAAGCACTGCCTGGCACACAACCTGTTGGGCACAGCAGCATAACCTTGGCGCCAGCTGAGGCCTCTGTGGCCTGTTGCTCCTGGATGGGGATGTCACTTCGAGTTGGGAGGCCCAAGTGAGCACTGTCTTGCACCTGCGAACCAAGACAGTAGCCTGCTACCTCATGTGGGCGCCTAGAGCTGGAACATCAAGCGTGAGGGGTAGGCCCGTGGCCTGCTGCTCCCCACACACTTCATGCTGATAGATAGACCTGCACCACTTCTGGCTTGGAGTAGAAAGCACTGCCTGGCACACAACCTGTTGGGCACAGCAGCATAACCTTGGCGCCAGCTGAGGCCCTCTGGCCTGTTGCTCCTAGATAAGGATGTCTCTTCCAGCTGGGACCTGAACGAGCACTGTCTTGCCTGCAAACAAAGACAGTAGCCTGCTAACTCCATGTGGGCGTCCAGAGCCGGAGCATCAAGCGTGAGGCCCGTGGCCTGCTGCTCCCCACACACTTCATGCTGATAGATAGACCTGCACCACTGCTGGCTTGGAGTAGAAATTACTGCCTGGCACACAACCTGTTGGGCACAGCAGCATAACCTTGGCGCCAGCTGAGGCCTGTTGTGCGTAGATAGGGATGTCACTTCCAGTTGGGAGGCCCGAGTGAGCACTGTCTTGCACCTGCGAACCAGGACAGTAGCCTGCTAACTCCATGTGGGCGTCCAGAGCCGGAGCATCAAGCGTGAGGGGTAGGCCCGTGGCCTGCTGCTCCCCACACACTTCATGCTGATAGATAGACCCGCACTGCCTGGCACACAACCTGTTGGGCACAGCAGCATAACCTTGGCGCCAGCTGAAGCCTCTGTGGCCTGTTGCTCCTAGGTATGGATGTCACTTCCAGTTGGGAGGCCCGAGTGAGCACTGTCTTGCCTGCAAACCAAGACTGTAGCCTGCTACCTCCATGTGGGCGTCCAGAGCCGGAGCATCAAGCGTGAGGGGTAGGTCCGTGGCCTGCTTCTCCCACACACTTCATGCTGATAGATAGACCCGCACCACTGCTGGCTTGGAGTATAGCGTAGCGAGGCACTGCCCGGCATTCGGCACCCACCCTGCAGAAGACCACGCCATGTGAGCTGCCAGCTGGGGCCCCTGGGGCCTTTTCAAAGGAGTAAGGATGAAGGTTCCAACCAGGGGGCTTGATCTTGTGCCTACGCAACAAGCAGGGTCTCTGTGTCACCTAAAGTTGTCTAGTTGGCCTGACACCGATGCCTGGTTGCTTAGACACTACTCTAGCGGGCTTATATCTGTGGCATCCCGTCTTTGCGGCTGACCCGGGAGCGGGTTGCCGCAGGTGTTACGAAGCTGTCGTGGTTTGATGTGGAGTCATGTCATGTTCCTAAGGTTGCCTGGCAATGCCAGGCCTTTTGAGCCATCAACATTCACCAACGGAAGGTCGTGTTTCTTGCCAGCTTTTTTTACGCAAATTGCTGACCACCGGATAAGCAGCGCGTTCCTTTGGCGCCTTTGTTTTGGCGCAAACTACCTACAGCAGCAGCATGAAGAGGCAATACTCAGACAATCTAGAGGAAAGGACAAAAGCTAAGCTGTACGGCCGCTTTGCCGCAAACGGTGGTTCAGACAGCAGCAGGCTGCGTCTGCCAGTGGCAAACACGTTGTCAGGCTTTTCTGTGCCCGTGAGTTAGGCCCGCTGTCTTGCATTTGCGCAGATGAATTACTATGCCGTGAGCTGCACAGATGCATTTCACCGCGTACTGCCATGACGGCAGTAGTGCAGTGCGATGATAGCAATGAAGCAGTGCATTGCAGTGCACTGTTGGCTGTTGCTGTGAGCCAGCTGAATCAGCCTTCGCTGTGATTGTGAGTGCAGCATCTTGATGCGACAGCTCCACATCATGTTGTGTTGTTGCTGCTATACAATTTGATGCCAGGCTGTGACTCACACTCTTCGGAAGAGTGTTCCAACCATTGCTTGCAGGACAGTATCAGCAGCACTTGATACTGGTGCATCACGAGATATTCAAGTAACAACAGCTTTCATGCCTTCATGCCTTCCTGCAGGCGGAATGGGACTCACTGACTCAGGAGGGCGCAGATGATATGATGGTGGCACTGGCAGCTGCGCAAGAGAGGATGCGCGTATCCTTACAGGGACAACTGGACTTCGCTGTCCACCCAGCAGCATCAGCTTCAGCAGCAGCAGCAGCATTAGCAACAGCACCCATCACCTCAGCTTCTACAGCTGGGCTGGCAGATGTTAAAGCGAGGCTGGCAGCTGCTGAGCATGCTGCAGCGGCAGCGCCAGCAGATTTGGCAGACCTCGCAGCAGTGCCAGCAGCACCAGCTGTTGCACAGCCCAGCGCTACAGCAGCAGCACCTGAGCCCCTGGCAGAGGGGGGCTTCACTGCTGCTCAGCGCGCAGCGCCATGCAGGCTGTGGGTTGATGCCACAGCACCACTCGTGGCACCGCTTACGTACGGACAGGCTCAGCGCGCATGCGAGGACCCCCTACACAGGCTCAACATCAAGAAGCTCAAGCCACGCCACACCTTCCAGCATGGCACCACAGGCGCACCACTGACCGGCACCCAGCACACCTACCTCACGCTCGAGCTGCCCAGTGGAGAGGCTGTGCTGAACCTGCGCGAGGGCATCTACTTTGGCTATGCACACACATCCTACGACGAGGCGTCACAGGCACGGGTGGAGGCAGAGGTGGTGGCTGTGGGTGAGGTGGGCGGGGAGCAGCGGGTGCAGCTGGTGCTGCACGGTACCATCCCAGGTGTCTTGCGCAAACACAAGGACCACATTGATGGCGATGCGGTACGCAGGCTGCGCACGCACATGTGGGTGATGATGGTGAGCCTGGTGCTGTGGATGTTTAGGACAGAGGGCGTGCTGGAGGACAACGCTTGGGGCAGGCTGCGGGACGTGCGCCCTGGCCAGGCAGCGTTCAGGCCGTCAGAAGACGAGGCCAGCCGCCAGGGCTACGACAAGGCAAGCAGCGACTGCTGATGGGGTTTGGCTGAGACTCGTGTTCATATGACGTATGGCAGGCTTTGTTTGCTGTGGGCTGCTGGTGGTACGGCCTGCAATATGGCAGGCGCTTAATGAAATGCAAAGAGCTGTATGGGCTGTCTGTGTGGTGGCCACTGGCTGTATTTGGCTGTTAAGGTGAGGTTGTCTCAACCAACTGCATAGGTTGCACGACGGTTTGTCACCCAGTAGCAGTACAGGTGTTTATAAGGGTGCTATGTATGCAGGGCTGGTTTCTTGTCACCGATTTCGGCTGGTGGCGCTCTTGTTGAGCTGCCGGACTTTATGACCACAGCGCCGTCTGGTGCTGTGGATGTTCTGTGCAGACTCTGAGCTTATTGGTGCTGTTCTTGGCGGTGGCTATAAGTGCTTGATTGCAGGACTTCTTGGCCCAAGAAGTGTGGTTCCTGGCGGTTTGTATGTGAGTTGGTATGCACAGCTTTTGGTTTCGTTCATGGCGGTTGCTAGGAGTGCTCGCTTGCAGGACTTCTTGGTGTGGTTCTTGGTGGTTTGCATGTGCATTGGTACGCAGGGCTTTCGGTTTCGTCATGGCGGTTGCTATGAGTGCTCGCTTGCAGGACTTCTTGGTGTGGTTCCTGGTGGTTTGCATGTGAGGTAGTATGCATGGCTTTTGGTTCCGTTTATGGCAGTTGCTATGCGTGCTCGATTGCAGGACATTTTGGAGCAGATGCATTGCAGGAAGTTTTGGGCATGAGCTGTTCGTCGGAAAGCATTATCAGGTATAGCAGAGTCTAGCACAGCCAGCAGTGCCATACAGGTTGGCTTTATGTCGCCCATGTTGTCAGGTGTCCATAACGATCAAAACGACTTGGCTACCGTAGCCAAACTTAAGGGCTTTAAACTTGTGTTTGTCACTGCTGACACCAGGCCAGGCATGCGAACTGTGCTTGGGTGCGGGTTTGTGACAATCCTTTGGTCTCTTTGTGGCGTCCACGCTGTTGTTTAACGTGAAGGTGCAGTTGAAAACATGTCCTTTGGAAGTCAATGTAACTTGTCAGTTGCTCCAGACACAATTCGTCCCGGCGCGACCCTAGCTTGCTGACCCTGGGTGACCACCTGACCTTGACCACCCTGACTGTACAGTCATGTCAGTGGTCACACTTTTAGTCCAGGGTTTTGAAATGTACTTCAGTGCTGTGCAGGTCAGAGGAACAGTGCAGGTTTTATGTAAATGGAGGCGCTGGCCACGCAGTCTCCCCGTAGAGATTTCACCAACTCAGACTTCTGTTAGCCATTCCGTTGTTGCCATGCCCTGGCAGGCTGGGTCACAAGAACACTGACTACACTGCAGGTATACCTTACCACCGTGCATGTGCATGACACCTGCACAACTCCAATTCAAAAAAGGCCTTGCTTGCAGCAGGAAATATAGACCAGGCAGGGGCAGCGGCAAGAAAGCGTTTGATCAAGTGCAAGCCTTGCTCTGAGAGCATCAAGACGTAGATGGTGCTGGCAGGATGTGGGGCGGGCGGGGGGTGATGCTGAATGCAGCGAGTGTCAGTAGAAAAAAGATTGATCGACTCTAACATTGATGCTATTGATTCATCTGCAAGTAGGCCACCTCCGAACTGTAGCAGCAGCAGAAGGGCAGGCGGGTGGGGCGGGCGGGGGGCAATAAAAACTGCAGCACTAGCAGAAACGCAGCAGGTTACATGCATGACTATGATCGTTGCAGCGTGAGCTGCATGCAGAGAATGGCAGGGGGAGGGGGGGGATTCCCGGTCTCTCTGTGTCCTCCCGTTGCAGTGCATCAAGACTATCCCTACGTCTTGAGTAAAACCAATATGTTTGTTTCCAAGACTGTCTTTGCGTGTAGTACGCAAACACGCACTGGGCAAGCAGCTGTACACCTCATAGCATAAGCAAGGCATAGGTAATGCTTGTTTTTCTTTTTAATACTGCATATGCACCTTCGACAAGAGGTTTCAGACGCTGCATCGCGAAGAGGCTCATTACGCACCATGATTTGGCGCAAGCAGGCAGCCTTTCGCACGGCGCCTCTGTCTATCCTCGTGATTAAGCAGCTCGAAGCTTGTAATAAGGGCCAAAGAAGCGCGCACGCGCTGCATCAGGAAGAGTGACCACGCGTAAGGGCTAAACCTCAAAGTCAACCTTTTTCCTTGCGCCCTGATGCTATGGCGACCTAGCCCTTCGAGAACGAAGCGAAGATTCTATTCTCTACGGGTATAGAATACATTTGCCTCTTGGACGGTGCTCTTCTGTGCAAGCTTTTGTTGCCATCAAAAGGATTGAACACGGCCACATGGGCTTCTGACCTTTCCTTGCACTACACTCCGTGCATCCTGAACTTGCATGCAGCTAGCTTGAAGTAAAGTCGAGTTTGCATGCTGAGGAGTTTCCGAGCAATCATGTGCTTACGGAGCCACATGCATGCAGCCAGCAGCAGTGCTGCACGATTAGGCCCTCCAGCAGCAGTGTCGCACCACCTGCTGCGCATTCAACCGCACCGCGTGCCAAATGCAAGTTTTTGCACGAGTAGTTTCGCTCAAAATGCTTTGGTGCAACGATCAAGCGGCCACGTATGTGCAGCAGCAGTGAGCAGTGGTGACAAGCCGGCAAAGGCGGAAGACTATCAGCAGGCGTCAGGCCTCCGCCTGGCGCAGCTGTTGAAGATTAGGCTACCCAGCTACTGCACCGGGTGTGGCGTGAAGCTGCAGCAGGAGGACCCTGATGGCCCTGGGTGAGCACTACTGCTGCTTGCGCAAGCCAGACCGCTGCTGTGCATGTCTGGTGCTGCCACAAATGTCAGCAGCACATGCACACACGCACGTTGCTGTGTGTATTGCTTGAGCAGTGCCAATCACAACATGCCCATATTCTTGATCAAACACAGCAGATATTCCTGTGGGCATGCGTTGAATCTGTCTCATGTCCCCACTGCTAGCTCCACACTTCTACAGCCTTTCTAATGTCATCTTAAACTCCTCCAGCTGTTGCCTAATTTCAAATCATAACACATAACACGATTGTGTCCTGCAGGTACTTCCAGGTGCCAAGGCGCCTGATTGACCTGGCAGAGGAGCAGCTGCAGCTGAGTGGGGCAGCTCACGCTGACGTGGCAGGTGTGGCTGAAAATGAAGCTGGGGTGCCTGCAGAGGAGCAGCAGCGGCGCAGCATAGACAGGGCCATGGAGGCTTGGCTGGTGAGCACGGTTTGGCAGCAGCAGCAGCCGCAGCAGCAGCAGCAGCAGCAGCAGCAGCAGCAGTAGCAGCAGCAAGTGGTGGTAGCAGCTAGCATGCCAGAAGCAGCGTAGAAAGGGCCATGGAGGCTTGGCTGGTGAGCAGGATTTGGCAGCAGCAGCAGCAGCAGGTGGTGGTAGCAGCAGGTAGCATGCCATAAGCAGCATAGACAGGGCCATGGAGGCTTGGCTGGTGAGCATGGTTTGGCAGCGGTAGCAACAGCAGCAGCGGCAGCAGCGGGTGGTTGCAGCAGCTAGCATGCCAGAAGCAGCATAGACAGGGCCATGGAGGCTTGGCTGGTGAGCAAAATGCACATGGCAACTTCCACTGTCCATCATCATCATCATCAGCAGCGACAGACGCATGTGTGTTGAGCATTTCAGCCAAACCAGCAGCAGCGTAGACAGAGCCAGGGATGTGTTGCTGGTGTGCAGAGCACAGCAGCAACAGCAGAAGCAGCAGCAAGGTGGTAGCAGTAGCTCGCCACAGCAGGAATGTCTGCACATAGCTAGCATGCAAGAAGCAGCGTAGCCAGGGCCATGCAGGCATGGCCTGTCAGCAACAAGTTATAAGCAGCAGCTGCAGCTGTGCACACAGCAGCTGCAACAGAGCTGTAACAATGTGCGGGAAATGGGCATGGCTGAGCTGCAGCATAGACAACGCTAAACAGAAAGTGGCTATCCAGCATCAGCAGAAAACAAGGTAGCAACAGTAGCACCTATTCCCTGTGGTCAATCCCCGGCCTGACGTGTTTCTGATGCTGTTGCGTTATGCTGCAGGATGAGCAGCAGCGGCCAGCAGTGCGGGAAGTTGACGCTGCTGCTGGTGGTGAGGATGAAGAAGCGGTGTCCATCAAGTGTGCTCGCTGCTACTCCCTGGTGCACTACGGGTGCGTTGCTTGGGCTTCATCTCCACCAGTGCATTGCTGACCCCAGCAGAATTAGTAGCAGCACATACTGAAGCTAATGCTGCTGCAGGTTTGCATGGTACTGGACAGGCTGCAGCAGGACAGCTGACGGTTGTTAGATGCAACCAACAAGCAGCAATGGTAATCACGTTGACTGTATCAGCTGTCCTGCAAGCTACTGCAGCAGCAGTCAAGACTACCCCCACACATCAGCATCGCAAGTACCAATAGTGTCATCACATGGCTGGTAGGGCTGGCATTACTTGACCTGCTTCTATGCTGTGCTCTGCTCTGCTTGCCGTGTGTCCAACCACACCGCTGCCGCCGCAGCAAAGTGAAGTCGCAAACAGCTGAAGGCCTGCTGCCAGAGTTTGACCTGGGCAAGAAGGTGCGTTGACCAGTAACAAATGTAACATAATTCAAATATCAGCGTGACAGCTTGCCAAACTTCTGCTGCCTTGTGATGTGTGTGGTGCGTGATAGCGCAGTTCCAAACTGCATGCAGCCATCGTAGGTATATCTATACGCAGCATCCTGGCAGTACACCCCACAACACCTGCCCGCAATGTTGACCTTCTGTGCTGCACCTGCCTGTCGCTTTCCTGCAAACATTGTACCTCATGCTTTATGAGCGCAGGTGGGGCGCAAGATAGCACTGCAGATCCTGGCAGCACACACCAGAGCATCTTTTTGTCAGCTTCTGTGCTGCACCGCCTGTCGCTGAGCTCAAAACTCTGTACTGAATCATCACATGCAGGTCGGGCGCAAGATAGCTCTGCAGAAGGACCACAACTCTTTCTTGGGCTGCACTGCACCGCCTGTCGCTGAGCTTACAACACTGTACTGGTTTTTTAATGCAGGTTGGGCGCAAGATAGCTTTGCAGAAGGACCGCCAGGCCATGGTGCTGTGCGTGGTTGATGTGTGGGACTTTGACGGGAGCCTGCCACGCACCGCGCTAGCGTGAGTGGATGCTGATTTGCTGCTGTTATATATGACTTTCAATGTAGCGGTTGATTTATCGACAGTGCACTGACACAGCTTGCCGAAAGTTTAATGTGCACCTTGATGCAGTGAGTTTGGGCGCGGCTTGTTATGAAGTGCATATCACCGATTTGGCTTCAAGGTAACCAGCTCTCTTTTGCTGCTTTCTCCGGCTGTGCCGCAGGTCGCTGTTCCCGCCAGGTGCCGCACAACCTTCAAACGCACCCCTATCCCAGCTTGATGGCAGCAGCAGCAGCAGGCCTGGTGCTCCCCCTCAGGATGCGCTGCCGTTCCAGCTGGCGGTTGCGGTCAACAAGTTTGACCTGCTGCCAACGCAAGCCACAGCCAAGCGCGTCGAGCAGTGGGTGCGCTCGCGGTGAGTCCTGTGGCTCTTGTAAGTTAGTGGTGAGGCGCTTGATGAAATAACTTGTGTGCATGTACATCTCTTGGAAATTTTGGACAAGTCCAGTTTATGAAGCAGGTGTTTCAGCTTTGTGGCAGCAGCAGCAGCGGCAGGCCTGGTGCTCCCCCGCAGGATGCGCTGCCTTTCCAGCTGGCGGCCGTCAACAAGTTTGACCTGCTGCTGACGCAAGCCACAGCGAAGCGCGTTGAGCAGCGGGTGCGCTCACGGTGAGTGCTAACGGTAAATGGTGCTGCCTTCCTCGTGACTCTCCCGCTGCCCTCCTGCGTGTTGCTGCTGTGTGCTCATTTGCTGTGTGCTCATGCGCATGCTGTCCACGGCACACGTGTTCACAATGCATGTCTTGTCTGCTGTGTGCTGCAGGCTGCGCCAGGCTGGGCTGCCGCGCCCCTCGCGCGTGTTCATGGTGTCCGCGCTGAACGGGCTGGGTGTGAAGGAGATGGTGGCCAGCCTCAAGGACGACATGGGCTTCAGGGCTGACCTGTGGGTAGTGGGCGCGCAGAACGGTGAGCCCAGATTGCCCAACATATTGGCACACATCAGGGGATTGTGTGCTCGCTGAAGGATGATGACATGGGTGAAGCCCATGTGAGGGCAGACCTGTGGGCAGTGGGCGCACAGAACGGACAGGCGGCATGCATAAAAGCCCTCTGTAAGGCCTATCATATATTATGTTGTTTGCAGCGACCCTCACATGGGCTTCAGGGCTGACCTGTGGGTGGTGGGCGCGCAGAACGGTGAGGAGGCCTGGCTTCTGTTTGGCCTTTGTAATCAAAAGAATGTAGGCAACATATGGGCTTCAGGGCAGACCTGTGGGTGGTGGGCGCGCAGAACGGTGAGGGGGCTTGCCTTCATCTTTCCCTGATGGGTCAATTGTATAAGATGGTGACATGGGCTTTAGGGCAGACCTGTTGGTGGTGGGCGCACAGAACGGTGCTACCTCAGTGTGGCAGTCTGGCTGTTACCCTTGTTTAAGGGGCCTAATCATATCTAAAGTTGACATGGGCTTCAGGGCAGACCTGAGGGTGGTGGGCGCGCAAAACGGTGAGGCAGCCTGGCTACTGTCTGGCTTCCGTTACATGTGCTATGTATCCTGCATGTAATACGGCTTCCGGGTGGACCTGTGGGTGGTGGGCGCGCAGAACGGTGAGGCAGCCTGGCTGCTGTTTGCCTAAGTATATTATATTACAATAATGTATATTACAATCATGTATTTTGAATGTGTCTTGGGCTTCGTGGCAGACCTGTGGGTGGTGGGCACACAATACAATACAGCGGCCTGGCTTCTGTTTGCCTATGTATCTTGAATGTATAACGGGCTTCGCGGCAGACCTGTGGGTGGTGGGCGCGCAGATTGAGGACTGGACCTGCCTTGAAGCCCTTTGTACAGCCTATTGTATATGATGCAAAAATGCAGCGGCCTTCACATAACCCGCCCCGCTCCCTGCATGCGTCTGCTCTGTACATGTTGTGTACGCTGCAGCGGGCAAGAGCTCGCTGATCAGTGCAATGAACCGGCGCGCATGAGCAACATTTGATCATTTCTAGCTGCATAGCTTCTGACACTCTGTGCATCTCCCTCACTCCCTGCCTGTTTGGCTGCTGCCTCTTGCTCCCTCCTACAGCTGGCAAGAGCTCGCTTATCAGTGCAATGAAGCGCCTCGGTGGCACGGGCGGCAGGTGCGAGCCCACAATCGCACCCGTACCAGGCACCACCCTAGGCTTATTACGTGTCCCCGGCATCCCCTTAGGCCCCAAACACCGGACCTTTGACACACCAGGAGTGCACCACCCGTACCAACTAACAACGCGACTCAATTTGCAGGAAGCCGCAGCAGTATTGCCACGCCGGCGGCTGAAACCCCGGACGTACCGCATTCCTGCAGGCAGCAGCATCTTGATTGGGGGTCTGGCGCGTGTGGATGTGCTGTCTGCGCCGTCAGCCACCATCTATGTTACGATCTATGTTAGTGACGAGATTGTAACACATCTGGGCAAGGTTGAGGGTGCAGAGGAGCGGCGGCAGAAGCACTCTGGGGGCCTGTTGGTGCCATCGTATGAGCCTGCAAGGATTTCGGAGCTGCAGCTGGTGCCGCGGACAGCGGTGGTTGAAGGCAGCAGCTGGCATGAGCACTCCAGGGACATTGCGATTGCAGGTGAGTGATGTCGGTGTTCACTGGCTCACTGATTCACTCAACGTGCTGCTGATGCTGATGATAGCTGTTTGTGTCTTGCATTGCGTAAAGGAAGAGTGGGTGCTCTGCGCAGAGATATATGCTGTGTTGTGCTCAAGACAGCTGGTACAGCAGCACTCACCTGTGCACCAGTTGTTGTCAGCTACGCTCCCACACCACTGCACTTTGCCTGGAACGGCGCTCATGACTCTTGCGCGGCAACGTTGCTGCTGCAGGGCTGGTCTGGTTCTCAGTAAGCTGTGAGGGCATATCAGTACTCCATGTAAAATGTGGTGGTGTTGTGCTGGGGTTAACGGTTTAGCTCGCTGATGGTGTGTCTGCTGTGTGTTGTTGCTGCTGCAGGGCTGGGCTGGATCTCAGTCGGCTGCGAGGGCACCTCAGAGCTGCAGGTGTGGGTGCCACAGGGCGTCATGGTCACCATGCATGACGCGCTGATCCCAGATTACGCAAAGGTCTTCCAAAAGCCTGGGTTTAGCAACATGCTGCCGGCCAGCAGCATTGCAGCCAAGCAGAGTGCTGCAGCCAGCCGCGGCAGTAAGGCGACAGTAGATGCCCTTGATTTGGAGTTACCAAGTGAAGAGGAGGAGGGAGAAGGCAGCAGTGAGGTGCTTGATCCGGCAGCAGCAGCAGATGTGCCTGCTGGAAGCAGAAAGTCCACAGCAGGACGACCAGCAGCAGCAGCAACAGAGGCAGCAGGTGGCAGTACATCCAGGGACAGCAGAAGCGGCAGTAGCAGAGGCGGCAGCAGCAGCCGCAGCAGCAGCAGAGGTAGGGGCAGCAGCAGCAGCAGAGGTGGCGGCAGGAGCAGCAGAGGTGGCAGCAGCAGAGGTGGAGGCGCAGGCCGTAAGAGTGGTGCTCCTAGCCGCGATAGAGGCAGTGGCAGATGACACCCTTCAGTCACCTGGCTGGTCAACTGCCTGCAGCCTGCAGCCTGCAGTGGCACCGCATTTGCAGCAGATGAATTTGCCTGTGGTGTTCTGAAGGGTGGCAGTGCCATATGGCACTGAATGCATTCAGTGGCTGCTGCCAGGAAGCTCCCTGTAACTCGTTTTGGAGTCTTGTTCCGAGGCAGGACTGGGTGGATCACCTGTTGCCATTAAAACAGCTGCATGGCCACTGGCGCTGAGCGCTTGACAAACTTTGTCAACAGGCTGTCTGACTATCGTAGCGGAGGGATATATTCAGAGGGATATATCCAGAGATGTTACAAACACGGGAACATCGAGCGCGTATCTATCTGCTGAAAGCGCACGCCCTGTCGTCACAAGGACGTGCTGCAATCCACATCCATCTGCCCATAATGCAACAGCCGTCAGCACAGCTGCCTAATGCAGCCTGCCTCACACAGCCTATAGCAGGTGAATATGTTGATGCATAATGCATCATGATGATGCATGCGCCATTATATCTGGCAAGGAGGATGCACACAGCAGACAAGACTTGCTATGTGAGGACTTTGGTACCACCAGGAGCCCTGCAGGCAACAATCCCCTGCATGCTCTGAAAGACGGCTGGTGCACCCGTTGCGTACATGGCATATCCACTGTACGACGCCACCTCCAGTTCAACGCATGACAGCAACAGCACAGGCTACAATGGCACGCCTGGCCCTGCTGAAAGCAGCAGCCAAGCACAAGCCATCACTTGGCACGCACATGCTGGCTGTTTGCTGTACATGGCACAGCACCCATCCAAATCATCCATCGTCTGGTCATGATGCGACCTTCTGCTCTGTTCAGTGTGCCACCCGTTCCTCCCCAAACACCCCACCCATCCTCAGTGCGTCAAAAACCCGCGCGCAAGACCGGTGAAAAGAGGAAAGCCAGGCCAGTATCGCAGGCAGGTGTTGGCAGAGGTGGCTCCACAACGGACCACTCACCTCGCCCATTCAAATTCTTAGGCATGCAGAGCTGCGCACACCGCAAAAACGCACGTAGGTAACGTCAGCATGCATCCACATGCTGCAGCTTCTCAGAGGCCAGTGGCCACACCACTCAGCTCATATGCAGCTGGCATGCACAGGCGATGATGTTGCTTCACTGTTCACTTCTGCCGCACACGACGGCAGCAGTGGCATGCCAGTCTGGATCAGTACAGCACACCTAGTTCAAAACCAGGGAAGCCACTTCTGCGCCATAAACCTGCCCGTTGAAAGTGCAGTGCTAAACAGAAGAATTACGCCCTGTCATGTAACATGACGGCATGTGTACGTCATGCCACAGAACAGGGCGACAAATTGCTCTGACGCCACATAACACAGGCGCCTGCAGCCGAATAGTATCCTAGTCAGCAGATAGTAGTCAGCTAGTCAGCAAATAAAACACAAGGCAGCATAAGTACAGCCGCTGCCACTTGCCAATACGTCATGGCATGCTGTCACCAGAACAGGCTAAGTAAAAAGATGGAACAGCCATACCTCGTCAAAGTATTGTACAGGCTTCTGGCCACACTCGGTGAACACACCAGGCTATGTGAGGGTGCTGTTGCCCTCGTGGTAAGGCACATTATAGACTACGATAAGTGCAGCCGCAACAGCTGCACAGCAAGAAGGCTGCAGGCACCCCAATAGGTGTATTGACCAAGTTTTTGCCCTTGCAACAGTCGTCTAGGCATCAACCAGCATGCAGTGAACACCGCCACCATTTGGCAGGATACATCACGTGCATGCTGGCCCAAGGTCGCATTCAACCCCGCTCCAGAGCGCTCTCCACTCCATCCTGCCTTTGCAATGCTTCTGCAATGCTCCGCGGCCGGCGTGCTGGGTGTGCATCAATATCTCAACCCTGGCACCAAACATTCGCCACTGCAGGCACACACCCAGTCATCGTCAGCAAATCCGTCAGTCGGCTGGCCAATCCAACATCACTGATGCAGGCAGCTGCGCAAATGAGCACCACAAGGCGCCCACAAGGGCTTGCAATTGCCTGCACAATCCGAGTAGTAAGACGTGTCTATTTGCCGGGCCTGTCTGATTATTATTGCCTGGCAGGCCCTGCGTGCAACGTGAGATGCACTGTGTGAACAGCTGTGAAATTTGACTTGGCACATGCTCTGCTATGGCAGATACACACAGTGCACTTCTTTGAACACACACACACACAGATCCCCCCGTAGTCACGTCGAACGCCACACGCAATGATGCGCATGCCTATCCCAGTACATCAACACACACAATGGTAGAACACAGCACGCTGCTGATGCACAGAACACAAGAAATGCAAAGGGCCGGCAGGCTTTTCGCCTGCTGCTGCTAGAGGATCATGTTTCAGATCCTGGGGCAGTACATAGGTGCATGCATGCACTCAGCTATGGACATGTGGGCACAAGCGCAGCAGGAGCTGCTGCTGGGGGTGCCCTGCATAGCCCCTTGAGCACACGACTGTGCAATGCTCAAGGTGAAGAGTGATGCGCAGCACCGAGCCCGCACAACCCTTCCTGCCACGGTTGCCGTATTAATAAAAGAGCAAGACCACCCTTTTCAGATGCCCGCCCTGCTGATTGTTGTTTGTGTTATCGCTAGTATCGCTGCAGGCTGCTGCAGGTGTCCAACTGACATATAAAACGTAACAAATGCTTGAGGAGGCCGCCCTACACGCGGGCGCATGCAAGCAACATGCCTGCGTACGCAAACAAAGAGTCAATGCAGTGCCGCGCACATGCTCGGTGCGCAGCGACGCTCATGGCAGCCTCCATGGAAGCCCCTGGCGGAAAACAATTCGTGGAAACAATTCTGACCAATGCATTCTGGTCACGTCAGCACGCACAGAAGACAGGCGATGAGTCTCCTGTCCTCTGCACGCGCCTGACGCAGCACAGCGTAGAGCGGTCAGTCGGAGCCTGCAGCGTCATATCCGGAAATAACACATCCAGGGTGAAGTGCACCATGCAGCTGACTGCTGCATCCGCAGCGCGGAAGGTGCTGCGCCCTTCTGTCCACCCAACCACCCCGTGTACCCCACCCCAGTCCTCCCCTGCACAGACTGGCCGCCACCTGACAAGCACACATCCTACAACCCTAGGCAACACACATGCATGCACATGCGTGCCTTCCTGCTCCTGCTCCCTCCTGCTCCAACAGCAACCGACACGAGCTCGCTGCTGCCACCAGACAAGCGCCAACACACATGCACACACGCCATCCTGCGTAACCAACACATGCACAGCTGTACTGCTGTGTCAACGTTGGTGTGCCACAGCCGCGCAGCTATCTGCACAGGCTGCGTGCTGCCTGCCAAGTGCGGCCATGAGATGTTCCGTAGCAAGCTAGCTATAGCAAACTGCATCCAGCAAACAAACGCCGAATACCTCCCAAGCCAGACGTCAAGTCTGTTTGCAAAGTTTTCACCCTGCTGTGCCGCCAATCCTGCGCACAAGCGCCAGGGGTCCGCGCACGGCAGCAGCAGGCACAGCCACCAACTGCGGTTTCAGCAGGTGGTACCTGCTGGGCTGCCTGCTGGGCTGCCAGCAGGGCTGGGCGTCACTGCTGCGCGCAGGCCCTTGATGATCTGCTGCACCTCGTGCGCAGCCTTCTTGCGCGCGTAGGCCTCAGGCACCTCTGCATCGTAGTGGCTGTTGTAATATGCCGCACAAGCCTCCTGGTAGTTCAGCGGCAGGCCGTCACGCGAGGTCCTGCAAACATGCAATAGCGTGGTGGCGAGGGACCAGGGTGAGACCTTGCTACAGACTTCAAACCATTCACAGGGCACAGGCAGCAGCACTGTAACAAACCACACAAAGCAAGTATCCATGTCATCAGCAAACAGCGTGTTCACTGCCAAGAGCTGTCAACCGTACAGCGTGCAGGTACTCACCCTTCAAAGTGCACATCGGCGACTGCAGGAGTGACGTGGTGGCCCATGAGCGGGCCCAGGATCATCTCAAAGGAGTCGGCCTTCTGCCACTCCATGCTGCCGTCAGCGCGCTGCACCACAACCTGCAAGCGCAGCAAGAACAGCAACACAGGACAGGGTTGGCATGAGTCATATGATTCCTTTGGTGTGTGAGCAATGGCCAAGCACACAGCGCGTGAGCAGCACCCTGCGAGTACCTCGAACACAAGCTGTGCACAGCAAGCGCGATACCTCAGCAGTACAGCACGGTATCATCACATCACGCAGTGCCCCACCTTGAACGACACCATCTTTGAGCTGTAGTCCCGCAGCGGCCAGTCCAGGCTCATGATGCCGCCCCACACGCCCCGCTCGTCTGGCACCTGGCTCAGCGCGAGTGCGCCGCCGTGCTCAGCGTCCCAGGAGCCCAGCGCAGGGTGGCTGCCCACAACCATGACGTGGTCGCCCAGCTGCGTGTTGCAGTGCACCTTGAACTCACACCTGATGGTGTGCCGGCGCACCTGCAAGGTATAAAGAGCAACGAGCATGAGAAGTGTCTTGTGAGCCATCCCATGATCACATCGCGTGTGAAGCTGCACCGCCGAGTCATGCCATACGAGTTGCTGCTGTACCGCTGAGTCATGCCACGCTTGATCATTGCTGTACCGCTGTACCGCTGAGTCATGCCTTGTTTCAAATTGTTGCTGAGTCATGCCTTGTTTCAGGGTGTTGCTGTACCATCGATTCACAACACTGCACAGGTGTTGTTTGCTTACTGCCCGTTCTCAACATGCACCTGTATGGGTATGCTGTAACCTTCTGCGAGCTGCGGCACACGCATGCAAGCATACTCAAAAATTCCAGCAGGGGTGCTAACCTGCTGTGCCTTGGGGATGACACATGCAGCAGCCACCACAGGCGTCCTTGCAGGCATTCTAGCAGCAGCACGGCTAGATGCTGCTGGAGAGGCATTATCTCCACTGGACATGGAGCTAGCAGAGCTGCAACTGCTGAGCGATGTGCTGTCAAGGGTGCGACGCGGGAGCGGCACCCCTGCTGTGTTTAGTACCTCCTCCATCGCCTGGATCTGAAGATTCTGGGCTCGGCTTTTACGCATGAGCTCCTGGTTCTGCTGCTGCACTTCCGCGAATGAACAGCTGCTTGAGTCATCTAGTAGGGCTGCTACTGTGCTTTGTGCAAGCCGCTGCTGCTGTTGCTGCAAGCTTGCATCTGCAGCTGCTGCGTCTGCTGCTGCTAGCGTGGCTGCAGCTGGCACTGCAAAGCCGCGGCTGGCAAGCACGCTGTGGAGGGTGTTGATGCGTGCAGCTCGCAGCTCTATAAGCGTCTCCGTTGCGTTGTTTTTGTGAAGCAGCAACCTACAAGATGACATGTGCAGCATGCAGCACATGCGCAGAAACAGCGTCAGTCATCCTGAATAGCAAGTAACATGTCTGGGATTGCTGATATCAAAGCAACTGCATCTGCAGGGGATGCAAAGCATTCACGCAAGCCTAGGCTGCATGACACAGCATTTCGGTCAACAGCCGTTGGCGCCAAAAGCTACCAACACTCTGCAGCAACAGCCGTCACTCACGAGATGTCTGCTTCGCAAACTGTGTTGCTGTGTGCTTCTTCAGAGGGCTGCGGCTGCACCACAACGTACTGGGGTTGCAGCAGCAGCTGCTGTTGACAGGGGTCAGCAGCAGCAAGCGCTGCTGCACCTCCACCCGCTGCATAGTCCTGCTGGAACGCCTGACACGCCACAGGAATTCTGTGAGGCTTTTGCATGTGCTGACATGCCTGCGACGATGGCGGAGCCGGACACAAGGAGCCGTTCAAACGAGGCAGGGACAGCGAAGCAGCTTCCGGCGCCGGACGATATAACCATACGTAGATGTAGTATATGCTCATAAGACTGAAGGCTATGCCTGCTTCTCACCTGCGGTCCTAGGAGAGGGCCGCGGGACGACACCTTGCTGCTGTGCCTGGCTTGTGATGCTAGGCTATGGCAAGCTGAGGCGCTTCCTCGAATCAGTAGCGACGTCTGCATGTTTGTGGGGTCACTATATGCTAGCGTGGGACTTCTAGGGAAAGATGCTTTTCAGACAACTTCGTCGACGGTAGCCGGTGTGTATAATCTATGGTGCTTGCAAGTCAAATATAGCAGTCTCGAAGTGCACAAACCATCCATGTAGTTCTCTTACAGGCTGGGCCTTCTGTACCCCAGCACGACACCAAAACATGTTGTCAGTATGTTCTACACTGCTGTTGTGGTGGGACATCAGAAATCAAGACGAACGCAAAGAAAACACCATAATAGATGCTTTAGGCACGTTGGGGCTGGCCTCTGGGCAGTGATCCTGAGGGGCTTATGCAATATTCTCGTGATTCATCCATGAGCGCAAAAGACACGCGAGCTCGTACGCAGGAGCGAATGCCACCGAACATGGCCACACCATTAAAACACCACTGCTTGTGTCGGTACTCCACTTGCGATGCCCCTCCTCATGTGCTCCCAGCTCACTGTGAACATTATGTGCACCTCTGCAAACAGGACAAACGCAGCAGCACAGGTGGTGGCTGCTCCCAGAAGTCCAGCATACTGCTGTTGTCACCAAGACAGGCCAGCCACTAGACCTCAAATGCATGCACAGCTCCTGTGAGTGTTTCCCCCAGGTCAAGGCTGCTCAGCAGCCCTGCAGCGTGCGGCAAGGCTGCAGCAAAACTCGGAGCTGACTCAGCAACCCCTGCTCAGTGAGCCACATCGCCTGGCACAGGAACCGCCCTGCTCTGCAGCGCCGAACTCCGTGAAGACATCCCGTCAAGGTGCATTATCAACCCCCCTCATGAAACCACAAATATGACGATGACACACCCAGACCAAACAGCCTGCAGTGCACGCGACTGAGTCATGCCAACGGCAACGGTGCAGCATGCTTGTGCTGCTGATTGCAACCCAACACAACCGCCCGCCCATTTGCGGGCCACCAGACGTCCGCTGCACAACTGACCCCCAAATCAAGGAATACCCGACCACGCTTCCTGTTCACCATACCAGTGCCGACTATGCCAGCCATCATGGCTGCGGCAGTTGCTGACGAGTGGCCCCATAGGCACCTACTACCAACCTCAAGCAACAAGTTAGTCCATCAATCCCGGGTTGTGACTGCATAAGAGCCGCAACATAAGGGCAGCTTGTCACACTGCCGTTTTTGTTTTTGAGTTGAGGATGCATGCAGCACACGAGTGCTGCCGTGCGCAGGCCTTGCAGCCTGCGCGCATCACTAGACTAGCAGGTAGCATCACGCACCCAGACGCCCACACACTGTTCATGACATGTGACATTGCTGCACAAACGCACGGCGCCACAACAAGTGCAGAGCACTTTGGGGGACACCATAATAATAATCAATCCTTGTAAGCCATACCTTTCGGCATCGGCAACCGCGCCTCACCCACTGGGGAGGCGGAAAGCAGACTGATTATTCTCTCTATTTTCGGTGTAAGGTAGACCATGGGGGACACCATGACCTTTCACACACACTGACAGACATCTATGCATGCTAACTGCTAAAGTACAAAGAGCAATCACTTGCTCATCCCGCCCTCCAACTTCCAAACACTCAAAGCAACCCCATTCCAGATTATGTCACCTTATGTAACAACAGCGGCGCAGGGCACACCCTATGCGCCATACAAACTGTAGCACAAACTGATGGGCCGTGCGAACACGGCCCTGCACTCATCCACAGCTGGCTTGCAGCGAAAACACAAACAGTAACAACACATGCACAATGCCGCAGCTACAGCGGGACAAACAGATAGAGTAATAGCAACCCAAAGCACCCTGCTATAAGCAAAACATGTGTATTGTGCTTTCAAAGTATCAGACGTACGTATGTAACTAATTATGCACCAACCTGCCATGCACATGCAGAAGCCCCCGGGGGCTGTACACACCTAAGCTTCACACAAAACAGAAGATGAAAGATATACAACCTGCTAGCTTGCAGGATCATAACCTGCGAATGGCAACCTGCTGCATGATGCAAAAGTAACAATCGGCCCGCATGCTTGCGCGAGGTGCTAAGGCACCACTGCACAACCTGGGCGTTGATTTGTTGTTGAATCCCTGCGGCCACCTGCTGAAAAAGCGTACCATGCATGTACACACCTGCACCACCAACACCACCAGTCCTGCGTGTCACTGATCAAGCAGTGCTGCCGCTTGGCCACTCCATGTTTCTTGTGGCAGTTGCCTGTCAACAACTCGACGCCCAAAGACAACATGAGCATCGTCAGAAGGGGCCCAGCACGAGCAGGGTATTCTGCCACCCAGCGTGTCACTGATTAAGCAGTGCTGCCGCTTGGCCTACTACACGCCAACAACACGCAAGCCTGTTTGTGGCAGTTGCCTGTCACCAACTCGACGAGCAAGCCAAAATGAGCGTCTCATTCTGCCACTCAGCATGTCACAGATAAAACGGCGCTGCCCCTGGGGCTACTACCAGCCAACTCACACGCCATGCCCTGATCTGCATGCCATTGCACATTGCCGTACTCACCAAGCGCCTGCAGCTGATGCTGTTTCCAGCCCACACAAAGTCTCACAGTGGACTGTGCGGGGCTTGCTGTAACCAAGCCATGAACATGCTGCATCAGCGTCACCTGGCGACCGTCGATGTGAGCATGAATTGCGGCTCTCTTCTTATCATTGCGGCCCCGTCCTCCTGGAGACGTGCCTGCTCCACCATGCAGTGCCTCACTGTCATATTGCCAGTACAGCCAGTGCAACGCATCCTGCAGCCCCTGTCCCTGCCACCATGCGTTGGAAGCTCAACCTTCGCAAGCTGTGCAAACCCTTCACTTTCATTCATACTGTTCATTTGAAGTCGTGCTTGACCTTCACTGGCTTGTTGTTGTCCTTGCTGCTGCTGCGCACCTCCACTGCACAGTTGGGCCCCCCCTGCCAGCGCCAGTACTTGGGCTCCTTGTCAGCCAGCTGCAGCACAGCCTGCAAGCATAAAGGTGAGCCACAGGGCAGCCAGCAGGTCAGCAAACAATACTAATTGTGCAACAGCAAGGCACGGGGCCTGGTGCTTGGGCTCCTTGTCAGCCAGCTGCAGCACAGCCTGCAAAGCACACACCACGCCAAAGAACAGGCTGTAGCATTGAAGGTGCAATAGCAGGGCACGGGGCCTGGTGCTTGGGTTGCTTGTCAGCCGGCTGCGGCACAGCCTGCACAGCAGCAGACAGACAGCAAGGCAAGCACACAGCCATGCACCAGCACACATGTCGCATACAAGTCGCACGGAACATCCAGCCGGAAACAAACAGCAAGTGAGGAAAACATCCCTCAAGTTGTTTTAGCGGGGTCTGGCAGTACGGCTCCGCGCCAGCCAGCTGCAGCACACAAATGGACACCCAGAGCATACACACGAGGGCCTACACAAGAATGCTGACCAGCACTGCATCAGGTGCATGTCCCACATTGTTTGTCACGTTTGTGCCTGGCACAAGTGGCAGGCGGACTGACCAGGTGTGGCCCTGTGCTGAAGCTGGCTAGGACCGAGTGCAACTGTATGACAACATTTCGGGTTGCGTTTGGCATGCAAATGTAGCCCTCAGCTGCATGTACATGCCCAACGCAACACGCAAATCGATATACAACTGCACTCGCTCCTAGCCAGCTTACAACACAGTTGTCGTGCTTTCTGGCACCACAGCCGGAGCCCCCTCCCCTTGCATCCCCGTGACACGCGAAATGCAGCCGTACCTTGTATGTCACTTTTGTGCCTGGCACAAACGGCAGGCTGACCGACCAGGTGTGGCCCTCGCTCCACTTCATCTTGGCTGCCTTGGCGGCATCCCAGTTGCCTAGTGCATCACCATCACCCACCAGCCACAGCCGCTCGCCTGCAGAATAGAGCAGGTTTCCAACAGCAGCAGCAGCAGCAGCAGCATTCAGTGTGAGTTTAAGTGTAATTTGGCTGCCTTGGCGGCATCCCAGTTGCCCAGCGCATCGCCATCACCCACCAGCCACAGCCGCTCGCCTGCAAATACAGAGCAGCAGTGCAACATCAGTAGCAGCAGCAGTGTGTTCATTGTGTGTTCAAATGTGATTTGGCTGCCTTGGCGGCATCCCAGTTGCCCAGCGCATCACCATCACCCACCAGCCACAGCCGCTCGCCTGCAGAATCTCAGCAGCAGTGCAGTATACCAATGGTGTTAGCGTGTCTAGAAGCGTGTTTCAACTGCTTTCGAGGCATCCCCATTGCCCAGTGCATCGCCATCGCCCACCAGCCACAGCCGCTCGCCTGAAAATACACAGCAGGTTTGCAACAGCAGCAGCAGCAGCAGCAGTGTTTGGTGTGTGTTCCAGCACAGATTGGCTGCCTTGGCGGCATCCCAATTGCCCAGAGCATCGCCATCACCCACCAGCCACAGCCGCTCGCCTGAAAATATATATGCAACAGCAACAGCAGCAGCAGCAGCAGTGTTTGCTGTGTGTTCAAGCACAGATTGGCTGCCTTGGCGGCATCCCAGTTGCCCAGAGCATCGCCATCGCCCACCAGCCACATCCGCTCGCCTGCAGAACGTGTGCAAAACAGAGACACATCACGATCGCCGAACCAGAGTTCACATTAGACTGCCAGCGCTTGCGCGCAGCTGCGTTCCTTCTGCCGCAGCTGTACTTGGCCCTCAACAGAGAAGGACCAACCACCATGGTAATCCTGTCGCTGGAGTTCTCTTTCTGCTGCAAAATGAGCTTGCAACTGCTGGGCTGTACAACGTGTCATCTGCGCTCACCTGGCTGTGTAACGCAACGGAAGCAGAACTCCAGCATAGCCATCTCCGTCTGCACCTCCTGCTGCGGCAGCTGCTGCTGCTCTGGCTGCTGCGCTGCTTCAGCTTCAGCAGCAGCAGCAGCAGCAGCGACTACCTCACCCTCACCCTCACTGCTGCTGCTGCTGGTGGTCAGCAACGCATCTGCTGCTGCCGCAGCTTCCGCGCCATCTGCTGCTGCAGCAGCTGGTGCTGCTGCTTGCTGGTGCAGCTCTGCTGCCTGGTGCTCCTCCTCCTCATAGTCCAGCAGCACAAAGCCTTCCTCCTCAGGATCCCTGCAGCAGAGATGACAGCAGAGAGCTGATTCTAAGTTCCGGTGTTTCAGAGTAATTTGCCTGCTAACTCCAGCAGCACAAAGCCCTCCTCCTCAGGGTCCCTGCAGCAGAGAATGCACATTATGAGAAATGACCAAGTTCTGGATCTATGTTGAGGTTGTTTTGGGTGACTCGTCCGCCCAAGTCCAGCAGCACAAAGCCCTCCTCCTCGGGGTCCCTGCAGCAGAGGATTAAACAACATAAGTGATGCAAAAGCCTAGATACAATATTGTGGTGAATTTGGGTGATTTGCCAAGTCCAGCAGCACAAAGCCCTCCTCCTCAGGATCCCTGCAGCAGAAAGTGCACATTACGGGTAATGAGCAAGTTCTGAATCTAGGTTCAGGTGAATTTGGGTGATTCATCCGCCAATTCCAGCAGGCTCACAGTCCTCCTTCTCGGGATCCCTGCAGCAGAGATGACAGCAGAAAAAGCACAGCATGTGTCATGCGCATGTTGTAAGTCTAGTGTCTATGTGTTTTGAAATGATTTTGGCCGCATACACCAGCAGCACAAAGGCTTCCCGCTGCTGCGACAAAGGCAGGTCATGCATTGTAGCCCCAGCCCACTCACTGGTCCATCACTGCCGGCCCGCCACCAGCTGCCTGTTGTATCTATATGCTTGCCTGGGCACCTGCTGCTGCTGCCCAGCACACACAAACGCCAATGGAACACACACCATCTGCCAATCTGCTCTTGCACCCCCGCAGAACACACGCCACCGCCCCAGCTCCAAAGCAGCATCGCAACAAACACAGGTCGCATCGCAGCCCCAGCGCCACTCACTGCTCCATCGCCACCCTGCCAGCCTGCCTCCAGCACGCCGCCACCAGCTGCCTGTTGTATGTGTATGCCTGCAAGGGGGTCAAGAAGGGGCAACTGCTGCTGCATAGCCTCAACAGCCACACACAAACACAGATGAAACACACACGATCTGCCAGTCTGCTGTTACACCCCCCCTGGGACACATGACACCGCCCAGCCTCAAAGTATCGTTGCTACAAACGCAAGCCTCATTGCATTGCACTCAACAATTTGCGCCACTCACTGGTCCATTGCAGCCACCCTGCCGGCCTGCCTCCAGCACGCCGCCACCAGCTGCCTGTTGTAGGCCTGCTGCAGCACCTCCTGCTGCTGCCCTGCCTCAACACACATGCAGGGGATGCACAGCGGGTCCGGCATGTAGAAGTGTGCCGGCTCTGCACCGTCGGGTGATCGCGCAAGCTCCATGCGCACGACTTGCACCTTGGGCACCTGCAGCGGCTGCAGAGAGAAAGGAAAAGTGCAGCAACAAAATGATGATGCAACAGGTGTGTGATGATGCAACAGGTGTGTGATGATGCAACAGGTGTGTGATGATGCAACAGGTGTGTGATGATGCAACAGGTGTGTGATGCAACAGGTGCAGGATGATGCAACAGGTGTGTGTGATGATGCAACAGGTGTGTGATGATGCAACAGGTGTGTGATGATGCAACAGGTGTGTGATGATGCAACAGGTGTGTGATGATGCAACAGGTGTGTGATGATGCAACAGGTGTGTGATGATGCAACAGGTGTGTGATGATGTATATTGGCAGGGAGCAGACATGTGCAGGGATGGATGATGGCATCTGGCATGCAGCATTGGGCCGGCTCTGCACCAATTGGTCATGTGGCAAGCTCCATGCGCACGACTTGCACCTTGGGCACCTGCAGCGGCTGCAAATAAAAGGGGAATACAGTGCAGAAACAGGCGTCAGAACAGGTGCCAGGACAGGAGTCAGAAGGGTGCCCGCCATACACCCTCCCACAAACGCAGATGTAAGCAGCCATTGCTCCTCTCCTGAGGCACCACCTTGCGACACGAAAAGGTGGTGCCTAAGGCACGAACACAGACCAGACTCCGACCTGAAACATCGTACACACCTGGCGCTCCTGATCATACAGCCACGAGGACTCCACAGAAGCCACATTGGCAGCTGCAGCGGTTGCAGCAGCCGAGTTAGCTGCTGCCATGGTTGCTGCTGCTGCCGCCTCAGAATCCACCTCAGTGCCGATTGCTGAGTCAATGATCTTCGGCCGGCTGTCCCTCAGAATGCTGCTGCTGCTGCTGGTTGTGTTGAAGGTGTATGTGGTTGTGCCATTGCCCGCATCCACAGCAGTAGCAGCAGCAGCGATGTCGTCGGCTGCTGCAGCTGGTGGTGGTGCTGCTGCTGCCCAGCCTTTTGGCAGCAGCTCCATGTGAACAGCAGATGCAGGTGATGCTTCCGCTTCTGGTGCAGCTGCTGCATCTGCTACAGTCGCTGCTGCCTGATCAGCTGTAGCCGTTGGTTCATCTGTTGCCGTTGGTGCTACAGCAGCATCAGCAAGCTCCATCCAACCGTTGCTGCTGCTGCTGCTGCTGCTGCTGCCTGGTGCTGCCGTTCTGTTAAGACCTAGGTCTCTGGCCATTAGCACGCGTTCCTGCAAGCGCGACACACATGATCATCACACGATCAACAACCTTTTCATGAGCTGGCATCTCAAATAAACCTAATATGACGCCTGCAGCTATCCTTGATGTTGGCAGAGCATAATGCACACTCATTCTGGCAGCACAGCAGTAGGGAGGTGACCTGCATTGCGCAAGCATACACTCAAAGCACTCTTGCTGACATACAGCACACGTAACACTGCTTGACAGGCAATCTTAGAGTGTATCACTGCTCACCTGGCTCTTCCGACGCACGTATGCATTGTCACGAGGCACATGCGGGGCAGCCCCCTCCTGCTGCTGCTCTGTCTCCAGGTCAGTTGCTGGCAGCACTTCGGGTGCAGCTACTGCATGGGGTGGGGGCAGCTGCTGCTCCTGCTGGGGTGGGTGCCAACCATGCACCTGTAACAAGCATTGTTTGGTGAGTTTGCAGGAGATGGCACAGCAGCTGGCTGGTGTCACTAGAGGTGCCCAAAAGGCGCTGACAGGCTGAATCTTGGCAGGCAGCATATGCAGTGTGTGTTTGAGCTAACACGGATATGCTACAAGGATTGAAACCTCAGTTTCATACACAATGAGGCCGTGCCATGCGCTGATCGCCCCAAGAGCATGGAGTTCAGGGACAGTTGCTGCTGGCGGTCCCAACAGCATCCACAGCGGCTTAGCCCATTAGTTATATAAAGCTAACTCAAAAGCTTACCCTTGAGCCTGAAACAGAGTAAAGCCTGGTCGCCTGCTGCTGTCGGTAGGAGGAGAGGCTCGGCACGCACGCAAGGTGCCTGAGCCCGCGCTGCTCGCTTACTAACCGACCATCTATTCGCATACTCAGCTGCATCCTGCTGTCGGCTTTCTACTCGCTACGTCTGTGCTGCTGCTCTTGTGTGAACACGTCTCTTCCAAGGTCCGAGGAGCGATAAGGCTGCCGTCTGGTTACACGTACTAAAATTTAACTCTACAAGATGAGACCGACCACTCCGGAAGCTGCAGGCACGTATTCAGCGCCACGCGGATGTCACACATGACATGACCATGCTCACACCCCTACTGCTGCTGGCCATCCTGCGGTTGCTGGCCCTGATCAGCCTCGCCACCCTCCCTGTACGCCCCAAGCTGCAACTTCCCGCTCCCACGCACGCTGAACAGCGCAGGCGGCCCCCTGCTCCTCCTTCCTTCACTGCTACTGCTGCTGCGCCTGTGCTGCTGCTCTTCCTCTTCCCCCTCCGACCCATCACTTGACTCTTCCCTGCTGCTGCCTGCACTGCCGCTGCCGCTGCCCCCTCCTTCTGCAACCGACAGCAGCCAATCAGGCACTGCCTGGCCTCCTGCTCGCAGCACAGCCACGACTGCCGCAACACCCGCGCTGTCGCCAGGCGTTACTAACGTAGTGCCAACGCCAGGCCTGCCTGCGCGGCCTGCCCTGCCCAGCCGCCGAGCATACTCAGCGAGGCTGAGAGGCACATCAAAGTTGATGACCTGGCAAAACAGCCACAAAAGAAACGCAATGAACACGATTGGCTCAAGATGCATGGCATGTGGCACGGCTCAGCGGCAAATGCACGCGCAGACGCAACAATCAATTGGGGGGCCCATCCAGTGTGCAAGGCGTGCAGGAAGGAGACGCCACACAACAGAGTGGTGCCCTGCAGGAGGCTGGCGATCGCCAAGCACACAACACTGGCAAGTTGCAATGCTGCTGCACGTCACCTGTGACACATCTGGTGTGTCCAGTCCCCGGTAGCCAATGCCACAGGCCACCAGAACCTGAAAAGCAGCAGCAACGGCAGCAGCGGCAGCAGTGCGGGCAGGCAGGCCCACGCCTGTCAGAAATGGAGCGAGACAGCTATCGAGCGAAGACACGTGATGAGCGGTGAGAAAGTGTCTTGCAGCATGGACCTATGTGCAGTGCAAAGGTGTGATGGCCCTGTAACGGTGCTGTCAGACTCGACACACTGAAAGAATGTGCAGCAAAGTGCGCCACAGGATACGCCTCATCCAAAGGTATGGTGCCACACAGACCAAACGCATGCAGCACTGCGCACCCACGCCAACCACAGCAACACACCCAGCACCTTACTGAGTGACAAAGTTCATCACTCGCTCACCTGAGTGACGCCATACTTGAAGCACTGCAGCGCCCCTAGTATGGTGCCACACAGCCACACAGATCAGACGCATGCAGCACTGCGCACCCACACCAAGCACAGCAACACACCCAGCACCTCACACATCACTCGCTCACCTGAGTGACGCCATACTTGAAGCAATTCAGCGCCTCCTCCGCACGTATAGTGCACACAGCCACACAGATCAAACACACGTAGCACTGCCCACCCACGCTGACCATAGCAACACACCGCATTACTTCCCACCTGAGTGACGCCATACTTGAAGCACATCAGCGCCTCATCCCTAGCCACCCAAGACATACCAACCCCTAGATAGGTTATCAACAGTTTATGCAAACATGCGCAGGACCATATATGCTCAGCCCCTCACCTGAGTGACGCCGTACTTGAAGCACTGCAGCGCCTCATCCCTCTGTGCCTGACTCCGCGCAAAGTGCAGCACACCAGCTGCCACCCCCGCAACCTCCAACTGCCTCCCAACCTCCTCTGCAGCCGTATGCGAATTCGTAAACACAAGCACCAAGCCGCCGCTGCCGCTGGCCCCAGCGCCAGAGATCAAACGCAGCAGAAAGCGCATCTTGAGTTGGGGTGCGACGCCTAGGAAGCGCTGAGAGACGCTAGGGGGGATTGCAGATGCTGCTGCTGCTGCTGAGGCTGCGAGGGCGGCTGCGGGGTTAGCCAGTAGGGCGGCAAACTGAGCAGGGCCAGCTGCACCTGCAAGCTGCTGCTGCTGCTGCTGCTGGGGTTGGGGTTGAAGCTGCACTGACGGCTCTCCCTCCTGCTGCTGCTGCTGCTGCACTGGGAGTGGCCAGGAGGCACGAATCACCACTGCATTTGGCCGCAGTGCATCGGATGCTGCTGCCAGCAGCTGCTGCTGCGGCAGTGCACTGCTGCCGAGCGCGATGGTTTGGCGTTGGCTGTGGCTTGGCATGGTGTGGTGGTGCAGCACTTGCCTGCTGACTGGCAGCAGCACTGGGCCCATCAGTTCGTCGACATCTTCTAGCACCTGCAGCAGCAGCAGCAGCAGCAGCAGCAGCAGCGGCGGCAGCGAGCTTGTTGAATGTCGCTCAAGAGCCGCTGAAAACGTCCAAACAAGAGGCAACAGTGCGAGAAGATGACACCATAACTAGATAACATATCACTTACAAGTCTAACACACATCATGTTACCATTAATAACACTACATGTAACATACGCTGCCAGATCGCTCACCAGCAGCTTCAGCCGTGCCAGGCTGACTGTCTTGCTGGCTAGCAGCTCCAGCAGCCGGCCAGGTGTGGCCACCAGCAGGTCAGCTCCGTGGCGCAGATCAAGCACCTGCAGCAACCGGCACAACATTAGTAGAAGAAATTCAAGATTGACATCAGGGATGGAGGCAGTCGCAGCTTGACATGCTTGCGCCAAGGTGTGGCCACCAGCAGGTCAGCTCCATGATGCAGATCAAGCACCTGCGGCACAGCAGCAGCCAACACAAAGTCTATCACACGCAGGAATGGGAGCAGTTGCAGATTGAAGATGCTGACGCCAGGTGTGGCTACCAGCAGGTCAGCTCCGTGGCGCAGATCAAGCACCTGCAGCACAGCAACCCACACAACGTTATAGTGTCTTAATCAGGGGTGGGAGCGGTTAAAGATTGAAGATGCTGGCGCCAAGGTAGGGCTACAAGCAGGTCAGCTTCATGAAGCAGCGTACCTGTTGTGTGACTGGCGATCCCCCTGTTGCACACTTCACCATCAGCTGCGTCCCTCGACAATCGCAGCTCCCTGCGCTGCCAGCTGCACTGCTAACTCCCTGCCGGGGCACAGACAATCGCCAGATCCTAACCCAGCCCTGTCAGCTGAACACGCTGTTGGGCAGTGTTACTAAACCAAATGGGCCCCACAACAGTTTGTTATGCCTCAAACCCAACAAATAGCTTACCTGCTGAGTCACTGGCGAGCCCCGGTTGCGCATTTCACCATCAGCTGCGTCCCAGCAACAATCGCAGCACCCTGCGCTGCCAGCTGCACTGCCAGTTCCCTGCTTGGGGCACACAACTGCCACATCCCAACCCATCCCAGCCCCTGTCGGCTGAGCACGCCGTCGCGCCGTCACCAAAGCATAAACCACACAGTTTTCATGCCTCACAACATACAAAAAGCAGCTTACCTGCTGCGTCACAGGCGAGCCGCCTGTTGCACACTTCACCATGAGCTGCGTCCCCGCGACAATCGCAGCACCCTGCGCTGCCAGCTGCACCGCCAACTCCCTGCTTGGGCACAGCAGCAGCGCTAGCGGCATGGCCTTGTTGCGCGGTACGTTGCGCGGTGTTGAAATCAGCTGGCAAAGCACCCCCAGCAGTGCGGCAGCTGATGTGCCGGCGCCCGATGGGCCTGCAGCTAACACATCGTTGCCTGCGCGAATCGCAGGAAGCATGTGCCTGCAGCAACACCGGCAGACAAACACAGTGAGCGTTAGTCCTTGGGATGAGGCTGTTGGAGATGAGGCTGTTGCAGCAAAAAACATGATGGCTTGCACAAATGTACGACACATGCCTGCAGACAGCGCAAGCAAACACCACAGCGGACCCTACTTGCGGTGCACACATGCCTGCAATGGTACTGGCATGTTGATGCGCAGCTTGCTAAGACTGTTCAAAGTACTGCTCAACACACCATGCATGCTGCCTGGTGCACAAAGTATGGCACGTAACACCCCAACAACCCTCTACATGTGTCTCTCCCCTGCAACGGCGTTGGCATGTTGATGCGCAGCTTGCTGAGGTTGCCTAGAGCACCAATTGAAACACATAACAGCCCAACAACCCTGCTGCACAATGCGCCTGCGTGCTCACCCCTGCAGTGGCGTGGGCCTGTTGATGCGCAGCTTGCTAGGACTGTTTACAGTGTGTTGCTCGAGATACTGCTGTCAGCACACCGCGCATGATGCCTAGAGCACCAACTGAAACACACAGCAGCCCAACAACCCTGCTGCATTTGTCTCACCCCTGCAGTGGCGTGGGCCTGTTGATGCGCAGCTTGCTGAGGTTGCGTACAGCACCAATTTAGTATACATAATTGCCAAACAACAGCATGCTGCATACTTCTCCTGTTCATAGTTCTCCTCACCCCTGCAGTGGCGTGGGCCGTGTTGATGCACAGCTTGCAGGGACTGCCTACCAGGCATGCCTAGAGCACCAACTGAAACACAGCCCAACAACCCTGCTCATAGCAGCCCAACAACCCTGCTCATAGCAGCCCAACAACCCTACTGCTGCGCTCACCCCTGCAGCGGCGTGGGCCTATTGATGCGCAGCTTACTGAGGTTGCCTAGAGCACCAACTGGAACACACAACAGCCCAACTCACATACGAGCCCGAAAACCATGCTGCATACTTCTCTTGCTCATAGTTCTCCTCACCCCTGCGGTGGTGTTGGCCTGTTGGTGCGCAGCTTGCTGAGATTGCCTAGAGCACCAACCGAACACACATAACAGCCCAACAACAACAGCATGCTGCATGCATTTGCCTGCGTGCTCACCCCTGCAGTGGCGTGGGCCTGTTGATGCGCAGCTTGCTGAGGTTGGCTGCCAGCACAGGCCGCACGATACCAGGGCCCCGGTTGAAGCTGGCTGCTGGCCGCTGACGCTTGATACCATGCGGACACGTCACCTGCAGCATGTGATTGCAGCAACACAACAGTAGAATGGACGCAGGATCAATAAATACAGATGATTTGTTGGCTTTGAGGCTGTGAGCAGGCCAGCAAGGTTGCAAAGTTGCAAGGCACTGCACGTACGCCGTGCGCTGATCGAAGCCGACTGCCGGCCGCTGACGCTTCACACCGTGCAGACACGTCACCTGCAGCATGTGGTTACAGAAGGTAAAATGCAGGCGGAGTCAAATTGTATCAGGTGAGAGGCACTGCATTAGCGCCAGGCTCCCAGTTGAAGCTGGCTGCTGGCCGCTGACGCTTCACACCATGCGGACATGTCACCTGCATCATAAAATCATAGGATTGCGGATGAACAGTAGAATGCAAGCAGGATCAGATATAGGACGTTTGGTTGGGTGTGAGGCTGTGAGCAGGCCAGCACGGTTCCAAAGTTGCAAGGCACTGCATGTACGCCGTGCGCTGGTCGAAGCTGGCTGCCGGCCGCTGACGCTTGACGCCATGCGGACACGTCACCTGCAGCATGTGATTGCAGATAACAGTAGGGTGCAGGCAAAATTGAAGTATCAAATAATGTCAGGCTGGCTGTGAGGCTGTGAGCAGGCCAGCAAGATTGCAGACTTGCAAAGTTGCAAGGCATTGCAAGTACGCCAGGCCCCTGGTTGAAGCTGGCTGCCGGCCGCTGACGCTTCACGCCATGCGGACACGTCACCTGCAGCATGTGATTGCGGATGAACAGTAAGATGCAGGCACGATCAGACCATTGAGTACGTTACGTGTGAGGCTGTGAGCTGGCCAGTAAGTTGCAAAGTTGCAAGGCACTGCATGTGCGCCAGGGCCCCGGTTGAAGCTGGCTGCCGGTCGCTGACGCTTCACACCATGCGGACATGTCACCTGCAGAATACAATCACGGATGAACAGTAGGATGCAGGCAGGATCATTATATAGAGGACATTTGGTGGGTGTGAGGCTGTGAGCAGGCCAGCAAGGTTGCAAAACTGCAAGGCACTGCATTGGCACCAGCGCGCTGGTCGAAGCTGGCTGCCGGCCGCTGACGCCTGACCCAATGCGGACATGTCACCTGCAGAATGCCATCGCGGACAAACAGTAGGATGCAGGCAGGGATCAATATATACAGGACGTTAAACTGGCTGTGAGCAGGCCAGCAAGCTTGCAAAATTGCAAGGCACTGCATGTGCGCCAGGGCCCCAGTTGAAGCTGGCTGCCGGCTGCGGGCGCTTCACACCATGCGGGCACGTCACCTGCAGCATTGAATTGTAGAAGTGTAGTGCAGGCGGAGTCGAACGTATCAGGTCACAGGCACTGCATTGGCAGCAGGGCCCGGGCTGAAGCTGGCTAGTGCTGTTCCATACAATTGACATGTGGACACGTCACCTGCAGTACACAATTGCAAAAGAGCAGTAGGATAGCTCCGCGGCTGCCAATTTACACACACCCCTGCAATGCCAGCAGCGTCGCCACCCCACACATGCATGCACACCACCTGTCAACTGTATGTCATTGTGACTGTTGACCTTGGAAGTGAGATGGACAGAGGATGCGCCATAAGGGCATGTCATAGGTGGTTAATGTGCATGCATTAATGGATGGTTTAGCAGTTACTGCACGCAACACTGCGCTGTGTTTCTGTTGACTGCCAGACCATCAACAATGCATGCACATGAACCACCTATTGCATGCCCCTAGTGCACATCCTCTGTCCATCTCAATGCAAGCCCAACAACAGCTGCCATTTGAGGTCCCAATCGTTCAGCACTAGCTGCGGCTTCTGCCCGCACTACAGCTACTGTAACAGCCAGCCCTACATCTCAGTGCCGACAGCAGCCATCTGCTTGCAAAGCTGCGCAAAGCTTACTGCCGCTCAGAAGCAGCTGAAACATAAGGCCTTGCATGCATAGGAATGCACACATCCCTTGTCCCACCTGCACTTCTAGTTCATCAAACGCTGCCATCTTAGGGTCTTCGTCATCTAACAGTAACCGCTTGCGCGTGCCGCCCTGCTGCTGCCCTGCCTGCTGCTGTTGGTTACTGCCCAGCTGTCCCCTGCTCGGCCGTGACAGCAGCTGCTGCGCGCGCTGCTGCTGCAGCAACTGCTGCGGAGGCGGCTGCACCTGTAGCGGTGCTTGCTGATACGCATTTGCCTGCTGCTGGGCTGGCCACTGCTGCTGCTGCTGCTGCTGCTGTTCAAGAGATGGGCTGCCAGGCCTGCAAATCGCAGTTGGTGTAATTTCAATGAGAGAGATGCAGTAAGGAGGGGCAGGGTATGCTGATGCTACACCTCGATGGCAAGAGAGACATCATGCAGTAATCTTGCCGCAACGTAGCAACGTTACAAAAGCAGCAGCAGCTGCAGCAGCAGCAGCAGCAGCAGCATGTTGCTGAGCGTGCATGCCAGCCAAACCCCACCTGCTGCAGTGCTGCGAATAAGGGTCTCACCTCTGTCCAATTGAGCCCCCATCAGCACCGTCAGGCCTATGTGCAGGCCTAGACAGCGCACTGGCGTAGCACTGCACACTTCGAGGCCTGAGGCTGCTGAGCTGTTTAGAACCAGCATGGCCTGGCTGTGAGCACGCCACTGTTCTCGCGTGGCCTCCTAGCATACTAACAAACTATTCAACGATGCTAAATCAGCGTCTCGGCGTATGGGCTGTTTACGTTGACATGGTGGGCTCGCCCTGACCTTCCGCGATGGCAACGATGTGTACGCTGTGATACAACACGTGCGGTTAAGCTATAAGTTTTATGCGCAAGTATTCAAAGCGTAGGTACGGCAGCATCCAGCGGGACCCAGCATGTGCAGTGCAGAACTGAAGGAGGCAGCTGAAAGCAGTAACACAGCCCCAGTACACCAATGATGCAACAGGTCTGCCACAGTTTGATACGAGGCAGTTGAACTTACGAAGCTGTTCACTCAGCAGCAACTTCCATGCTGTTTTCAGCGAGCAGCACTGCCGTCATGTGACGCCCTTGTCATGTGACATGCCTGTTCAATTTGAGACAACCCCAATGGGTTCTGCTGCAGACCGTCTGCAGGTGTCACCGTCAGACATTGCGCCCCGTTACCAGCATGAAAAAGGCACCAACAGGCAACATCACTGTTGCTTGAAGCACACAACAACATTACCAGCACTGCTCGGGGTGACCCTGAGTGGGTTGGGCCAACACTCACTACTGAGTGTGCATGCTCACTGTGTGCACTTGTGTCAACAAGCAGCTGCAGTGTACATTGCTTGCCGGTCAAGATGCAGTATCAGAGCTCAGTCGATCCAGATAGTGCACACAAGTCCATTGACGATTGCAGGCCCAATGGTCCAACACACGTTGCAGACGCCCACGGCATGGGCTGGCCAGCTGGCACTGGTGCCAGATACCTTACTAGTATAGTATCATACTCCATATGATATGGAGTCAACCTCCAGGGCAGTACAAAAACACCATACTTATCGCGCAGTGCACAAGGTCAATAGTCCATACTGCATGCAACCTGCACTCCGTGCTTAACACGGCAGTGCGGTCCATTCCATAGCATCAGCAAGCGGCAACCGCCAAGCGCGCAAGCTGCAATGCAGTGCATGCAACGCATGCTGACAAGTGTACACCCAAATTTGTATGATATTGCTCTCAGGCAGCATCTCAGCTATGTTGCTGACAGCATGGCTTTTCTCTCACACCCCATCTGCCTCAGCATGAAACAAGCACCAGTACGGCCCCTAACCTGGAAGACACTGAGCTGCGCCGTAAGTGTCGACACACGGCGTTGGTGGTATGGCTTGATGGGATAGTATGATGATGATAATGATGAAGTGTTGACACAGGACAAACAGTATCAGGCCAGACTATGATCTCAAATGATGTCCTGGCAGGAACGCCATGATGCTAGCTGGCTGGCCAGCTAGGCATGCTGCGCTTATTGCTGAGTGCTATCTAAGATATTGAAGAAGACAACAACACAATCGCACTAGTGCACACTGTGGTTTGCGCTTCCAGCGCAGCTGCGGCGCAGCCTGGTAGGCCTGCACTGCAGTAGTAATTGCGAGTGCCGCCGTGGGCAGGCCTGCAGCGCGGACCACATGTGCTGCACAGCCTGAAACACAGCAGCTTAACGCCAGGTGTCGTGATCTGCCAGACATGCAGGGCATGCTGCTCTGTACTCCCACTGCTCATTGTTCGCCATCAACAACACAACCGCTACCACAACAGAATCGCTACCACAACACAACCTGTAGCCTCAAACACAGTGTGCAGCATAGCCCGTGCCACATATGGTTAAGGAGCATGCCCGCTGCGCAGCGGCAACGCATGCGTCGTGCATAGTGCCAAACTGGCAGATTCTAATGTCACTTGGATATGTATGCGAAGGCGGTCGATGCCAGCCAACCACACCAAACGAACTACACCATACACACATGGCTTTCAGCGAGCCACTGCAGCACAACACACAGCTCCTGCACGCACTGCGCATGATGCGCATCACACTTGTGTACAGCATGTCTAACGTCAGGTGTCACCTAATAATGCCATCAGATGCTTCATTGCCCCTGGCTGCTGAACCCCGTGACCAGCCACACAGACAGACAGGCGCACGTCAAAAACACAACGAACTTCAACCACACAACGACTCCTTTGTCACAAAGTGCGACACAACCCCAAAGTGGCAAGGGGGCCGCAAACCAGGATTGCTCAATGTCAGAGAGCCATCTGCAATGGTATACACAAAAGGCAGTGCTATCTCATACTAGCCATGCAACAGGCTGTTTGGAACTCACAATGCAATGCTCTAGACAATATACTCACAAGATATATCGCACTAACTCCTACCGCAGCAAGCCCCAAAGGGCCTATGGGCAGATCTAGTTGAGTGATGTCGGTGTGCAAGCTAATAGCACCACACAGTGTCATCGCCAGCACCAAAGGAAACTTGGTGGCACAAGGATTGCACAAGATTTAGCCACAGCAGCTGCTGCCGGAGCACGGCAAGAATGTGGCAACACCAAATGCCAAATGCCAACCATTTGGCTTCACAGCCGCTGCCGCAGCTGCGTCGCCATCCCGGAAGCACATAACGCGCACATTCCAATGCAACAGCTGTAATAGCCCACACACACAACTTTGCACTGCCTCAACTGCACTCGCAGAATGGCACCAAACCTGTTTAGGCCCTGCCCTGTGAGCCGCATGAGGCAGCAGACTGCAGACACACCAGCATCAAACACGCAGACAGCATGCAACACCAGACATACATGAAGCATGTGTGGATCCATATCATCAGACTGACACATAAATGCATTCCCTTATTTGCCACCTGCAAATGCACACGGAATCCACTGCACCCATAGCGCATATACTATCTGCTTCCTGTTGCGACTCAAAACAACTGCACGCATAGCACATATTATATAAGTGACATATACCATAACCTACTGAGTAGATGTAACCACTTGCTGTTGCACTCTTCAACAGCATGTGACAGCTGCCTTGGGTTGCTAATCATCCACAATAATTCAACTAGATATGCCAACATCACCATAACAAGACAGGGTCTGCAGTCTTCGAACCTTGTTTTGAGTTGATTAGCGTGGAAAACGAGGGTTGTCTCACTGCGACTGCATGCTGTCACACCACATTCCATGCCACAAGGAAACACCTGATGAATATGCCAACCAGCTGAGACGCACACGAGCACCATGCATGCTGCATACTTCAATTGTGTGAAGCTGACGCATCACAGGCAGCAATAGAAATACCATAGAGATACAATCCACAGCCATTCCTACAGCAGCAATGCATCGAGTCTGGCTTACTAGGCCAAACATGCAACTCAGCCTGTTGCTGCTGCGCGTAGTAACTGTTGCAGCCAGATGCAAGCCCATGCATCGTACGTTCTAGATTGCAGAGGGATGTGGCATAAGCTGATCAGCTGATTAGTGTACTAATATGCAATGCATATGGCTGAGTTGCATACGCACACATGAGAACCGCAGACATAGCTCAACCTTGGCATAACAAAAGCGAACAATGACATGTATGCGTATGATGCCTGTGTTGTTGTGTGTGCAGCACTTAGCCTGGTCTGAAGTATCCCGCCTGGATCCTCCATGCAATGACCCTGCTCCCTTCACGCATGCTGTTTATACGGTGCATCCACATGCCTCTCCATAATGCAAATTACTCCGCAACACAGCCACCCAACGTTGATGCTTCAGCGCAGTTGTTATAAGGCTTGCGTCCGCACAGTATGCCCAACAGAGGTTGCCCATCCGTGCATATGCACCTTCAGCATGGAACAGTCATCATTGCCACACAGCCAGATGACGTCACAAAGCACGTTATAACATATAAGGAAGTGACATTACCCTCCCACCACCACCAGAGTTATGCGCCCGCTCTGGCACTTGCTGTCATTGGAATGTTTCTGCCTGCCGTCAAGTGTGCGGCCAAACGTGCTGTGGCACACGCTGCTAGGCCCCAGATCTGATATACTCCTCTGACACGTGAGCACCCTAACCTGGCAACGACACAGTAAGTACAGGTGCAGAGCCGCCAGCCAGCCATATGAATCCCCGCATGAGCCTGATGTTGGTCGTCCCATACCACTTGCTTGCCTGCCTTGAGTGCACCCCGGATGCTGTCTCCATGGCCCTGGCCACATCAGGCCAACACCTGACACTATGATTGATCACTATGATTAATCTCAAACCTGCTGAGCTTCACCCTGATTTGCTCCGCTGCATAGCAGCCAGCAGCAGCCTCGTCGCCCGCAAGAAGTGGGCAACTCAGTTGCCAGGCTGGCACCTGGTCTTCAAAGCAGCTGCTTGGAGCCTTGGAGATGCAACTCTGCAAGCCATATGCACACCGCCATACGTTTCACAAGACCAGTCCCCAGGACTGACACAAAGTTGTGCGCACATGTCGCGCCTTCTTAAATGCCGTCTGCATGGTCCTGGCCACTGCCTGAAAACAAGCTGTTCTCAAACCTGCTGAACTTGACCCGGATCTGCTCCGCTGCATAGCAGCCACTGGCAGGCCCCCCCGCTCCATCCAAGGAGTCTGCTGCTGTGCCATGTGCATAGCTGCCACATTCGCTGCTGTCCCGGCTGCCGACTGTGCCCGGCAGCAGCAACGCGGCAGGTGCCCTGCTGCTGCTGCTGCTGTCAGTGTTGACAGCTGGTGCTGCAGTGCCGGAAAGAGGTGCTGCTGGCTTGTCGGATCTAAAGTCTAGGCATGCATTCAGTGAAACATCCAGATCCTCTTCTTCCTCCTCCTGCTGCTGCTGCTGCGGCGGCGGCGGCGGCGGTGGCGGCTGCTCCGCAGCCTGCAGTTGTGTCGCGGCCATGCTTGCATTGGCACCCTTGCTGGAAGCCGCCTGCTGCTGCGCAACTGCTGCTGTGTTGCTGCCGTCTGCACCCACAGCAGCAGTCATAGCACTGCTCGTACTGACGGGAGCTATGACAGCGCCTGCTGCAGCATGCATGGCAGCTTCCACCACTGCTGGCGGCGGTGCTGCTGCTGCTGCTACAGCAGCTGCAGGAGGCTGGCAGCTGTCTGTCTGTGCTCCTACGCTCCCTGGTGCTGGGCCTTGAGGCAATATGCCGCCACCCGCTCCAACACCCGCATCTGCAACGGTTCCTGCACTCAAGCTTGCATTTGCACCTGCATCCACATAAGCAGCTACAGCGGCAGCCAGCGCTGCTGCAGCTGCTGCTGTCGCTGCGTCATCAATCAACTCTGCAGACTGCTGCAGCTGCAGCTGCAGCTGTGCAGGTGATGCAACAGGCAATGGCGCCTTGCTGAGCCCCGCTGCTGCTGCTGCTGCTGCTGCTGCTGCTGCTGGGATTGTTGCAACAGTGAGGCCACTACCAGCCTGAACAGCTGCTACCGACAGCGCCTGCTGCTGCTGCTCCAGCTCCTGTTGCTGCTGCTGCTCCCACTGTTGCTGCTCCAACATTGGTGCTGCAATCCACTCCACCAGCTGAGTCAGGTCAGGCAGCCAGGCGTGCGCCTGGCCAGCAAGGCCGAAGGAGGGCGCCACACACCGCGACTTGCCCTGCAGCATCATCAAACATCAGCGCAGGCATGCGTGAACGCAATCTTTGGCGTGTGTGACCGCCCGGATCTGAACTCTACAGTATGCAGCAATGCGCAACTGCACAAAGCACCCTTTGCAGATTGAGGTATCCAGTTGAATGCTATGGTGAATGCAGGGTTGTCAGCTGCCTCACCTTGTTGCAGCTGGCTGCTGGCAGCAGGTGCTGCAGGCCACAGGCACCACTGAAACCACATAGCTTTGCAGCTGGCAACCGAGACCTTCAAAATTCACAAAGCTGCGGCATCCTCACCTTGTTGCAGCTTGCTGCAGGCAGCAGGTGCAGCAGGCGCTGCTCCAAGCCCACAGGCATCACCAACACCACGTCCACCACCTGGTTGATGCCCTTCAGGCAGAAGCCGCCTGCACGTGACAACAAAAATGGCAGCAGCAGCAGCAGCAGCGGCAGCAACATATTTTAAAGAAGGCCCGAATGGCATTGTGCATAGTACAGGCATCACTGACACCACGTCCACCACCTAGTTGATGCCCTTCAGGCAGAAGCCACCTGCAAACGGCCACAAAAGGGCAGCAGCAGCATTTGTCAAAGGTGGCCAGCTGGCATTGCCAATGCGGCACAGTGCAGGCACTTGAGCCACCGGGTTGATGCCCTTCAGGCAGAAGCCACCTGCACATGACAGCAATTTCGCAGCAGCAGCGGCAGCAGCATTGTCAAAAGTGGCCGAACTGGCATTGCTGATGCTGTACAGTGCAGGGACTTGTACCGCCAGTAACGCCACCACCATTCAGTGCTTCAGATATATCAGAGCGCTTGATCTCAAGCAGGTGTAGCATCCATTATTGCAAGGGCAGGTACTTGGCCAGCTCCCTATGCTCAGCACAAAGATAGGGCATCACAATGCATCACAATGCATCAACAGTCGAGCAGCGACCCACTCAAGTTGTGCACGCAGATCTGCGCAAACAGCTGTGCACAGTCAATGCTCATTCCTGCGGCTGGCAGCACATCAGCTAGTATAACTTTTACCCTGGTGCAGGCTTGCATTCTGTTGATACACTCACCGACATGGTGCACGCAGATTTCCACAAACAGATGCGCAAAGTGGTTGCGCACTCCTGAAGTGCTGCTGAGCAGGCGCGAGCCTGTGCTGCTGCTGCTGGCGCTGCTGGCTGCGGCTGCTGCTGCGGCAGCTGCCGCTGCTGCCACTGCCAGCCGGGGCACTGGCAGGCACTCGTTCATCGCTTCATCCTCCTGCGCAAGCTGCAAGGGCAACAGCAGTGCACACACCAGCATCATTTGTATTTGCCACATAAATGCGGCTTATACCGGATGGCCACTCTGCGGACTTGTTGGCACAAAAGCAGCAGCATACTATAGCGCCTGGAAGGACAGCTAGTGACATGTAGTGCTAGTGACATCTAGTGACATCTAGTGCTAGTGACATCTAGTGATATCTAGTGACATCCAGTGACATTTAGTGACATCTAGTGACATGTAGTGACATTCAAGCTAATGACACTATTATTCATACTTGTGAAAGTTGCCAAGTTGAAAGCAAATGCACCCACCTGCTGCCGTAGCGCAGTGTACTTGATCATCGTGATGCTCTCAGCAGCATCGCTGTCCCCTGGCGCCCCAGGCACAATCTTGAAGCACTCTGCCATCACCCCCAGATCCTGGCTGCTGCTGGCCTCAGCACTATCCCTGCGGTTAACGTTGCTGCCAGCGCTGTCACCAGCATCGCCTTGCTGAGCACCTGCTGCTGCTACTGCTGGGGCGCCGGCTGTGCTTGCAGATCTGCGCATTGGCATAAACAATTCCAAGCTTGCACGAGCACGTGCAAAGCCGCCATTTGGCATGTCCAGACTACGACGCGAAGACAATGCTGCTGCTGCTGTTGTTGACCTGGCGGCTGTAGTGCCACTTCCAGATGTGTAACAGCTCTTAGCAGCAGCTGCTGCTGCTGCTGTGCCAGCCTGCACCTGCTTTGTAAGGTTGGAATTGCTGAAGCTTTTACGGAGCGGCGGCTTAGCTTCCTCGTAGCCGCTGCTGCTCTGTCCCTCGGCAAAGAACGCGACAGTGCGTGGATCATGCGTGCGGGAGCGCACATAACCCGACGGCTGCTCCTGCTGCTGCACAGTTGCGCCTTGTCTGCTGTCGCTGCCTGGCACTTCAGTGGCTGCTGCAGGTGGTGCGGGTGGTGCGGCTGCTGCTGGCTTGGCATTGCCTGGCCACATCATCGGACGCACCATGCTGCTGCTGAGTGCCGCGTGCTGCGCAGTGCTGGCGCCACCCCATGATGTGCTGCGCCTGCTGCTGTGGTTCTGCTGCTGGCCGCTGCCGCTGTGGCTACGCATGAAGTTGTGCAGGGCGTCTGCAAGCACATCAGCGCATGACGGCACAGACAATTAGGGCAGAAAAGCAGGACAAGGAATGGAGTCCTGTGCACACCAATTGAAGCAGTTTTTGCTGTAACGACAGGAGGTCTGGATAGCAGTGGAAGCCCCGAAAGGCCTGGTCAATTGTGATGACCGCAGAAGTGGCTGGTCACACAATGTGTTTCTGAACTGTTGTGTACGACAACTGCTGGGAAACTGTTGTGGGAGTTTGCCCAAGACACAGCCGTGCAGCACATGGTAGATTGATGTCGCCGCAACACACCCTTGAGTGCATTGGCAGCAACCAATGTCAATTGACAGCGCCAAGCTCACCTGCCAGTGGCCAGTGCTTGGGGCCCACCACGGCCCCTCCATCGCTCACGCTGTGATGCGAAGTGCCCCTGCAGAAGCCGCCACCAGCACCACTGCCGCAGCCACTACCGCTGTAACTGTGACTGCCAGGTACAGCTGCATTGTCCCAGTCAAAGAACGACGCAGCAGGCCGCCCTTCTATGTTATGCCACTGCAGCGCTGCTGCTACTCCAGGAAGCCCGCGCGGCTTCCTTGCGCCATATTGCTGCTGCTGCTGCTGTGGGCCCGCTACTCTGGATGGACTCGGGGCAGTTAGTGAATTTAGCAGTGCATCTACAGCACCTGCTGCAACTCTGGAGTCTGACCTTCTGAACACCCGGTTTGCTTTCACCTTGGCCAGTGACTGCAGCATTGGGTTTGACGACTCTGCAGCTAACCCGGACGCATTGCTGCTGCCACTGCCATTGCTGTTGCCGCTGCTTTGTGCAGCTGCAGCACCTCCGCTGCTGCTGACATTCGCTGCCGCAGCTGCTGCAGCTGCCACAGCCAGCTCTTCTGTTGCAGGCTGGGCTCCGGCCGCAAGTGGCAAGCGGCTGCTTCTGCTGGTGCCTAGCTGCCTGCTGCTGCGTGATAAGCTAGATGTCCCAGCCCTGGGTGATTGCAGCACACCCATAAGTGCTGATGGCTTGCCAGCTCGCCTGGGGCTCACGACTTGCTTGCCAGCTTTCGCCTTTCTCAGAGACCCAAGGTTCGTCTTGACAGCAGGCAGACCTGCTGGCATGCCAGCAAGCTCTGAACCAGCAGCCGCGTTGTTTGACTGCCCTGCAGGCGATACCGGCGACTCCTCGCTGCTGCTGCTGCTGCCGCTAGCGCCCCTATCATCCACGTTTGCTGGATCGAGCGTTGAGGCATCCTCAATAACAACCGACAGCTGCGGACGCCGCTGCATTGACGGTGACTGCTGTGCCTGAGTAGCCGCCTTTGCTGCTGCCGTGCCATTCTCGGATGCCACCTGCTGCTGCTGCTGCTGGCTAGCATCTACTGCTGCTGCTGCTGCTGCTGCTGGGCTTGCCTCTTGCTGCAGCAGCGCCTTACTCCAGCTGTGGCCGCTTGAGAAATAGCCTGCCAGATTCATGTCGTCCATCTCAGCTCCATCCATCGACGAAGGATATGGTACAGAAGGAGCCGACATGAACCCTGAGAAACTGCTCGTGCAGCCACGACCAAACTGCTGCGCATTGTTGGCTGTTGCATACTCGCTGCCGCTGCTGGTGCTGCCGTCAGTGGTGCAGTTCGAGTCGCAAGGCTGGGCCGCTGCTGCTGCAGGTTTGGCAAATGCACTTGGTGGCAGCAGATGCGATAGCCAGACTTCAGAGGGTGCTCCTGACGCTGACGAAGCTCCACTGCTAGCTGGCATCACCCCTGCTGCAGCAGCAGCAACGGTGCACTGTATTGTCACAGGTATGTACTGCCTATCATCTGAGTGTTCTGCGAGTCGTGACAAGCCCAATCTATGCCGAACATGTGCCACACTGCCATCCGAGCTTGCAAGGTTGCTGCCGCTGCTGTCGGTGCCAGCAACGCTCATCACGCTGTCATCGGGTGTGCAAGCTGGCCCTGCCACCACATATGAGTCGCGATACAGCGGCGCTTGCTCCAAGCTTGCAGCTAAGAGCTCACGCGGTGGGTAGCTGCATCTGTAGAATGCTGACTCATAAATGGATCCTGCTGGGGGCTGGGGGTTGGAGTCACCCTGCTGCTGCTGCTGCCTGTGGTGCAGCTTCTGATGCTGCTTCTTGATTGATGGCGCAGCAGCAGGTGAATATAGAGATGACGACGTGAATACACATGCTGGCATTTGTAACACTGCTGGTCTAGGCGGCGCTTGCTGTGCTGTTGTTGCTGCTGGCATGGCAGATGAGGCTGGCTGACTGAGCTGTTGAGCCAGCTGCTGTTGCTGCTGCTGCTGCTGGTCGTTAGTGCTGTGGCTGTTAGGTTTGTCAGCACTGCTTGAACCTAGAGCAGCTTGAACAGCCTGCAGAGACAGCAGCCAGTCAGATGCTGGTCGTTCTCAAAAATCCACGAACCCCACACCACCCAGAGCTGCAGAGAGTCATGGCGACGAAAAGTTGTCAACACACCTGCCATCATGCTGTTGCCCACACAGTAACCATGTAAATGCTCATTGTGCTGTACTCAGCAATGATTGACCAAGCCAAGTTCAACCACAAAACAGTCATACATGTCCCCAGCAGCTTCACCAACACCAATGGCAGTTGCAGCGGCAGCAGCAGCAGCGGCAGCAGCAGCAGCGGCAGCAGCAGCAGCGGCAGCAGCAGCAGCAAAGCAGCAACAACTACCCCCACCTTGTACAGATCATCCACAGACACCACATTGTTGCCAATGTTCAAGCTGCGCCGGTGGTTTGGCTCCCCGCCCTGCATCGACTTGCGCCGCGCGTTGAAGCTCCACCCGGGCTGACCATCCATGCTGGCGCGGGCCCGTGCCGGCGCTCGCGGCTGACTAGGCATATTAGACGCTGGCGATCCCGCAAAGGGCAGGTGCAGCTCCATGCTGCCGCGTCTAGACGCAGATCTGCCATAGATGCTGCCCCTGCCGGAGCTGCTGCCTCTGCTGGGGACGGTTAGCGTGAAGCTCTGCCTGCGGCCTGCTACCGAGGACATGGCTGACGGCCCTGAGCTGGCGATTGCCAATTCGCCGTGGGAAGATGACGTGGACTTCCTGCGGCTGCCTTGCGATGCCTGCAGAAGTAACAGAAGTAACAGAGTGCAGTAGCAGCAGCGCGGTTTCTTCGGCCTGTAGTGACCATGGAATGCTAGCAGTGACGGAAAGCACTAGTTGTCAACACAAGCATTGAAACTACACTGCCAGTACAGACATTGCAGGATATGGCACATGCCACATGTGCATTTGCAGCTACAACCAACTCAATGCATGCAGCTGCAGCACTTAGCGCCCTGCTCGGTTACTCACTGCTCCTGCAATACTGCTGGTGAACTTGCTGGACGCCGACCCTGGCGGCATGCATGCAGCCGGCGTAACAGTCAGCATCTGCCCTTGACAACCTGGCTGGTCTGAATCGCCATCTCCTAGATCCACCACAGACACTTCAACCATCACATGCCCTGCAGCTATCGGCACAGCTGCAGCCACCGCAGCTGCAGCTGCGTCAGCGTTTTCACCCCTTGCAGCAGCAGCAACACCGCGGTTAGGCCTCAAGGCCTTGCTGAGGTCCAGCAGTGAAGCTTTCGGCATGATCAGGCGCTGCCCGTGTGCCGTCACTGCTCTGCTGTTGCTGCTGCTAGTTCCCTCTGCTGACGTCATCACTGTAGCTTGCGTGCTGTGGCCTGTCCTGCTGCCTGCCCCTGCTGATGTGGTGAGGCTGAGCTCCAGGCTGCCAGAGGTGGTGGCTGCTGCTGTTGCGGTGCCTGGGAGGGTCTTCTGCTTCTCTAGCCTCCACTGCTGCTCCAGATCGCGCCACTGTTCCAGCACTGCATGCATGATGCTCTCTTCAACGAGCACCTGCAGCCAGCAACATACACATTGTTGCATGACTGTATCATGCGTTTAGCGATTTCTTTGCTTGGCCCAACTACACACTGCTGCCTGCTGGCTATGCCAAGGGTGTAAGAAAATGCATTCTCTGGAACGTAGTGCGACGCAGCAAGAAACAGGCACCGCAAGTGCTCACCTGGCCGCCCTGTGCAGCTCCCATCATGCGAGCAGCCCTGTTTGCAGGCGGCCCCAAGTAATCTGCCCTGCCCGACTTGCCATGCGGCAGCACACGATCCATTGGCCCAGACCAGATGCCCACACGGGCCCTGACCCCCTTGAACACGTTGCAAGGGTGGTAGAAGTCGCTACCGCTGCCGCCTGCACAGCTAGGGTCAGAAGATGTGCTGCTGATGCTGTTTCTGTCGCTGCTGCCGGTGGTGCTTGAAGAGCTGCTGGCTAGCACAGCCTCGCTGGTGGGCTGTTGAGTGGTAGCTGCAATGGTGCTGGTGTTGCTGAGATCTGCAAGCTGATGTGGCCATGGTGCCTGCAGGATCAGACGCAGACAGTGCTTTGCAAGAAGCTCAGTGCAACATATCAGTTTGCGAATGCTTAGCAGCGCAACCCAGCAGGCACTTGCTGGTATTCCTTGGCTCTGTGAGTTGATGAAATCACAATGACAGCGACAAACGGGGCGCCACACGTGCAGCACACAATCTCAGGCACGACGCACTAACCCAGCAAACCTGCAAGAAGATGCTCCGCAGGCGGCTGTGCTGCAACATGTTCCCCAGTGCATTTAGCTCAGGCGTGCATTGTTATGCGGAATATGGGTAAGATTGCAGAGTAAGGGACACAGCAGGTGATGCACTGACTAAGGGACACAGCAGGTGATGGCACTGACAGCATCACACATGCCCACCTGCAGCAGCGCACACTGCAGCGCCAGCGCCCACTCCACTGCCTGCCGTGGCCCGTGGAAGGCGGCCATGACCTGGCCGTCCACCTCCTTGCTCTCATAGCCGCCCAGCGCCAGCAGCACCTCGCGCACCACAGACGTGAAAATGGAGCGGCAGCTCTGCGCCACCTGCGGTGTGCCACAAGCCAGGCAACATATACAATCGTATAATGCCGCACAAACCTGGCACAGCAGACGTGAAGATGGAACGGTAGGTCTGCGCCATCTACGGGGCACACAATTGCACCATAGCTGCATGTATGAGAATCCTCTCCAAGTTACGCATGCAGAACAGCAGACAGGCTTGACACCAAAGCAATGCCAGCAGCACCTCGCGCACCACAGACGTGAAAATGGAGCAGCACGTCTGCGCAACCTGCGGGGCAAAATAGTTCCACCACAGCGGCGTGTTTAGGATTTGTCTCAGAGTTATGCATGCAGAACAGCAGGCAGGCTTGCAAACAACGCAATGCCAGAGGCCCTCACACACAACTGCCCAGTGCTGCATTGCACCTGACTGCCCAGTGCTGCCTGTACTTCCTTCAGGCCAGCAGGTGCAACGAAGGCCAGCGCCACATTGGCTTGGTGGGTGCTGGCTACCACCACACAGCACAGCGAGCAGGCTACCAACCAGCTCATAAATGGCAGGCAGGCAATCCTAACAAAAAACAGTACTCAAGCCACATGGATCAACACAGCTACAGCGCAGCACACCTCACTGCCCAGTGCTGCCTGAACTTCCTTGAGCCCAGCAGGCGCCACGAAGGCCAGCGCTACGTTTGGCTTGGTGGGTGCAGGTGCCAAAGACACGACACAGCAAAGCGAGCAGGCTACCAACCAGCTCGTAAACAGCATGCAGGCAATCCTGAAACAACACGGTACTCAAGGCACATGGACTGACGCAGCTGCACCACTGCGCACCTCACTGCCCAGTGCTGCCTGGACCTCCTTCAACCCAGCAGGTGCAACGAAGGCCAGCGCCACGTTTGGCTTGGTGGATGCAGGCGCCGCCAGTTCCTCAAGCAGCTCCCGCATGACTGGGAACGTCAGCGAGGAGGCACCTGCAGCAGCAAGGCAAAGTTTCATCCGCACAACAATCAGGATCATGAGGTAGCTGCCAGTGCTGGCGCCGCCCACCTCCTCAAGCAGCTCACGCATCACCGGGAACGTCAGCGAGGAGGCACCTGCAGCAGTAGTATAACACTTACCATATGACAGTATGCCTTGAGGCTCGATATGTGAGGAGATCTGGCACAGCAAGGCCAGCTGCTGACACATTAGACAGTGCTCTGGGTGCCACAGCATGGCATGGCCCATCCTCATGGTGGACATGCACGCAGCGCTTTGAGCATGCACTAGGCGCCCAGCCAAGCTGGCTTACTGTCGCCGTCACGCAGGTCGCCGCTAGCCACCAGTGCAGTGCACAACACTGACGCATCTGATATTCCCAAGCAGCCTTGCAACACCATAATGACCAAGCAGCTGCATGTAGCACAGCTCACCTGGCGCATCCAGAAATCCTGGCAGCAGCTGCTGTAGCAGCGCATCCTCCCCCTCACACGCCTTCAACGGCCAGTCAAAAAGCAGCATGCGCGGCGCCAGCCGCTGCGACTGCACCTGCACCAGATGCAGCAGCCCTCCCTGCGCTGCCTGCTGTGCTGCTGCCTGCGTCGCAGCATCCACACCTGCTCCATCTGCTGCCTGCAATTGCCCATCTGGCTTCCACTGATAGAACCCCAGGTCTATCAAAACCGCCTTGCTCGTCCCAAACCCTGCTGTCAACACCTCAGGCATGGCTTGATCCTGCATCTGTGTGAGAGGGAGTACAGTGGAGAAGCTGCCGGCTCGTCTGCCCATGTTTGAGCAACGCAGTCGGCTGGCAGGCGGGGTTCTGGCATGCTGCATGTCATAATCATCAAGGTTGCCTCCCCAGCTGTCACCCTTGCTGCCAACTAGGATCTGCCCAGCTGCTGACGCAGCACGGCCCAGCACTGCAGGTGGGAAGGGAGGGGGCAAGCAAGCGTGAGAAGGGGTGTAAGCATATGCACGAGATGAAACAGCGACTGTGTTGGATAGGGATAGCAGTGAACTTGAAGGGATAGCAAGCAACGGCACAGGGCAACTGAAGACACAGACAGCAGTTTGGTTCACAAGCAAGCAATCGTGCATGCCAGCAGTAGTCGGCACTACGGCGTACGCAGGTTAATCACATATTTTGGCACACGTGCTAACTACTGACCCTAAGTGCCACTAGCTTCAGCAACCACACATGCCATTTATCAGTAGCCACATATGCAGCTAAATACCACTCACTGTGCCATAGCGAGGCGCTGCTGCCGGTGCGGGTGCGCGTCAGGTAGCTGTCTGTCCTGCCTGCCTTGATCTGCCAGTCTGAAAGGTTGCTGCTGCCTTCCCGTGCAACTGGTGAGTCAGCACTGTGATGCATATGGTGGCCGTGGTGGTATTCAAACATGCTGATCTCATCTTCTAAACCCTCCACCAGAGGCCTGCCAGTCGCATGAGTTGCGGTCGTTTGAGCTCCTGACAGCTGCTGCTGCACCAGTGCTTTGCTGTCGGCATTGAGATGCCCTTGCTGCACAGCTGAGGTGAGAACACTGGCAGGGGAGTTGCAGGATGAGCTGTTGGCGCTCTGCGTGCTGCGCTGGCTGCGCCCTGCAGCCTCCTCCGCCTCCTTTGTTTGCCGCCGAGATCCTGCATAACAGGCAACAGCCAGGTGTCAGAACCAGAGCACAACACAACCCGCACACCACCTGTGTCACCAAGTGCAAATTTGAAATGTGTCCTTGCACCGATTTGCCTGCAGGCCTCTGTGCTTGCACCGATTTGCCTGCAGGCTTGAGTGCTTGCACTGCATTGCCTGCAGGCCTGTGTGCTTGCACCGAACTGCCTGCAGGAGTTGGTGGTCAAATGCACGCTTGTACCAAAACTGCAGCACCATAACATGAGCTCACCTTGCTTGAGCCCTTGCTTCGTGGTCAGCGATGACCGCCTCTTCAGTATGCCAGCCAACGAGTACCCGCCAGCACCAGCCCCAGCATGCTCCTGCTGCAGTGCTGCAGTAAAGCCCCCAGGCCTAGCCCCCTCCCCAGCACCATTAGCAGCTGCACCTGCGCCAGCTGCTGTACTGATGGCAAAGCTGATGCCACCCACACCTACGTTTGGCCGCTTTGGGCGCTGACTTGGTGTTATGGGTACTGTTGGTCGTAACAAGTTGTCCTGCAGGCCTTGCAGGTGGATATGGCTAGATGCGACGCTGAAGCTAGCTGCAGCTGCTGCTGATACTGCATCTACAGCGTCAGGCACTGCTGCTGCTGCGTCACCTTCAATAGGATCTGCTGCCTCTGTGCTAGTCCCATGCCAGCGCTGCTCCTCCCCAGCATTCGCAGCGTTTGCGGCTGCCTCTGCCGACGATCGTCCAATACCCAGATTGGTGCCCCCTTCTGGCGACGGAAACAGCAGCAGTGTGTCTCCGCCTTTGGTGACCATGACGGTACTGTGCACGCTACTATCCTCGTAGCTGCCGCCGGTCCCTTGGCTGCTGTCATGCATATGCATGCCATCAGCCACCCCCGACTGCTGCCTCCAAAGCTTTTTAGCGATAGCTCCTGCGAGGTCCATGCCACGTTCAACAAAGCTCCCACGGCTTTTGTCCAGTGCACTCATCCGGGGCCGCCCTGGGGTGCTGCTGCTGCTGTTGCCTGCAGTTATGCTGCGCTGACGCAGCATGTTGGTGGCTGAGGAAGTGCGGCCCGGTGGGCACTCACAGAGGTCCAGGCGTGCTGACTCGCCGCTGTTTTGAACGCGGTACTCGTCTGCTACATCCATGTCAGCAGGGGCTTGGCTGAAGATGCGGTTCCACCTGCAGGAAGATCAAAGAGTTAAGATGCTCAGCAGAGCTATGAGCGCATGGTGACCTGTTCTGAATATCCTAGATGCTTTGTTCATGCAGGATGGAAGGCATCCGTAGGATGCTACTTGATGCGTGTATGTGGTCAGCATATCACATTATCAGCACACTGTAGCGGCGGCAATCAAGTAACGCCACACTCAGTTCTGCATGCTGCATGCACTTCTGCATGCACGACAAATGCTGAGGGGCATTCACTTGCCTCTGGAAGGTCTTAGGTCCCATCAGGATCTGACCGCCAGCTGCCATGCCTGCAATATCATCTGTCAGCGCATATTCCTGCAAGCACCACAGCCAACGTGAATCACGCGTGAGCTGATTACCAGTCAGTTCGCTGGCTTGTGCTGGGGTCGTGCTTCAGCCCCAAACATATATGGTGTTGTATTGTATTGAATCAAAGGTATGCGCTGCAAAGCAGGATGTGTGCTTGCTGTCTTGCAGATGTACCTCGATGTACCTCTCAGATTGTTGGAGACAGGTGCCTCACATGCAAGTGCATGAAAGATCAACAACAGAGTGCACCACAGCATTCACTATAAAGGCACGTTGCCTCACCTCTCCTCTGTATTCCACGTGCTGCGTCAGATCGTGCACAAAGATGTCATCAGGTACGCCTGCACAGCAGCATTGTAACAGAAGAAGCAGAGGTTGTTGGCACAGGCAATGCACAACGCCCTCAAGGAAGTGCTGCCACAGCATGTGTCTGTTGGGTGCACGCATGCACACTGCACTGCATGGTGTTGAGGTGACGTGTCATGTGAGCCGACAGGGTTATGCAGCAAAGTCCACAGCAGTTTTGCATGTTCAGTAGTGCTTGTTTCTGTGGTTTTGGTTCCTGTATGCTAGTTGCACTGCAAGGCACCCACCTGTGTTGATGCCCATGTTGACCTCAGCCCCGCCATCAGCCTTGCACAACTAAACATGCAGGACTCCAGTGCACAAAACTGTGTTGTGCAAGCAACCAACCTGTGTTGATGCCCATCCTGACCCTCAGCCCCGCCATCAGCCTTGCACAACTAAACATGCAGAACTTGAGTGCAAAATGCTACAAAGCCGTGTTGTGCAAGGCACCAACCTGTGTTGATGCCCATCCTGACCCTGAGGCCCGCCATCAGCAGCGGCCCCTGGTCCTTCAGCGCCCCGCCACCACCAGACGCTGCATCCAGCGCAGCAGCAGCTGCTGCGTAAGCAGGGTTCTTGGCGGTGAAGGCTGCCCCTAGGTGCACCAGTGCGCAGTAGGGGTGCTCCAGCAGCTTTGCTGGCCAGGGCACCTCCAGCAGCTGCTCTTGTGCCTGTAACAGTACAGCATAGCAGCATCAGGATCTATTGAGCATGAGGTGTGAGCTGTGAGCTGTGAGCATGCGGTGCATGTTAGCTGGCCAGGGCGCCTGCAACAGCGACTGCTGTGCCGTGCGGTGATAAGCGGCAGAGCAGTGATGATGGTTGGCGCAGCGGAAGACGCTGGGTGAAGAGCGGCAGGTGTGAATTCACGCTGCCGATAGCAAGGACATGTATATATACATGTTATATAACATGCTGGGGCACCAGCTCGGGTGCAACAGCAGGCGTGCGGCAGCTGCTGCTAACAGCAATGCAACGTTGCATGAGCCATTGTGCAGAGCGAGGGACACAGCACGGGATCATTCGGCCAATACATTAGGTGCTGCACGCATGACGCGCTTTGCGCCACCGCGTTTATGCGGCAGGTTGGGCTGACTGGTACATGCTACGCAGCTTTGTGTTTACGCAGTGCAGTGCAGCCATCTTTGGCTGCCGGCAGCTCACCTTGATGCAGAAGGCCACTGCGTCAGCAGCATCATGGAAAGCCAGTGTGAAGCTGTCTCCATCAGTGCGCACCTGCAGACCAATCCACCATGAGCAGAGCACATGATCACATGAACAGCAATCGGTTGTTGCCCGCTGTTGCCAACAACATCAACGCTGCACAGATGCCAGCATAGCACTGGCTGTGCTGTTTGTGCAGCCGCATTTCATGTACATCATGCACTTCTGGACAGACAAGCCGCACAGACAAGCCACACAAAGCACCACGGCACACCACAGCAAACCATAAACCCTACCTCGTGGCCGCCGTGTTCCTCCATGATGCTATGTATCACGCTGTGCCGCACATGCATACACTTGCATGCTTGGCCTTTCTATAACCACCCCACCCCACCCCACCCC